>JACEIK010003367.1:115095-140850 GCA_018107945.1 Datura stramonium | reverse complement strand
ATGCTTATTATTAATTTCTTTGAAAAATTTATGCACTTAACCTTTTCCAGCAAACACAAGCAATACCAACGGAACATATTATTACATCCTACTCGAAAACAAAATTAAAAATCACCAATTTTTCAACATATAAATAATAAGTTTAACTTACATGTACCGTAAAAATTGTATACTATCATGTCATTTTTATTAGTTGTAGCAATAACTTCGAACCTATTTTCAATATTTCAAATTCTACTTTATGAAGAATTACATGTACGTATCTTGTGACTAGTATAAAAATTATTTACCGTTGATATATATAAATTAGACTCATAAAAAAAACTCATACACCTTTAAATTAGACACATATATTTTCTCCGTGCAAAGGAAAAAATTTCATACTATTCTTGCCATCTTGACTTAGGTAACACCATCTTCGTTTAATTAATTAATTAATTAATTAATTAAAAACGTTAATTATGCACTATTCTCGGTCTCTTTCTTTTACGTCATACTTATAAACATTGATCCCAAACTTAATTAGGATAACTCACAACTTTTCTTTCACTTTTGATTGAATATATTTCACGATTGGAGTATACAAAGAAAATCAACAAATTATATATTAAATTAATAATCTGAATGAAATCAAGAAAAACAAATTCGGTTAGTAATTTGCTTTGGTTTAGTATTGATATGCTAAAGAAAAAAAAAACAGAAGTATATGCATTAGGCATACTAACATATTATGATTGGTTTGGTTTGATTTGATTTTAATTAAAAAAAGTTAAATCGAATTAAATCAATCCGTCATTACATATATACAATTTTTAAAAATATTTTATACATAAAAAAGTTTATTGTAATGTAATTTATAAATAAATCTTAAGTTTTTTCATAGTTTTTGTCTTTAACACGTTATTTCAAACCAAAATCAAACTAATACTAGTGCTAATAAAAGAAATTCAATGCAACACTAGGAATGACAATAATATTAAATCTCCATTCTTTAGTTTTGTATTGATTTACACCGTGAAAATACATAACTTAATTTTATTTTTCTCTTTGATTTACACCGTGAAAATGCATTGATTTACTACTTACTTTAGCACGAATTTGTATTTTTAAATTATGATCATTTTTATTATGATCTATTAAGTAGAAATATGTTTTGTTTTTTTTGGATAACTAATCTGATTATATTAATGACCAAGTAATGTTGTAAAAGTACCATAATCAGTCTGGAACATAAAGTTTTTGACGATATTCTATATTCAAGAATGCCTTTTCTGTGATGAAAATCACAGTGTATCTGTCTCAGGCAAACTCTACCTTCAAATATTTTGTTTAGCATCCAGCATCCCTGTTTAGGCACAGTCACATTCATGAATTGGTGCCTTTTTATATAATATGAATGTATCCATTTAATCCAATGCTTATCAAGCTTCTGAGTGATGTCCCAACAGGTTTTTAATATTGCAGTCTTATTCCACACCTGTAATATAAGTTAATAAGGCTCATCCCTCGAGCAGATTTGAGACTACATACTCTACTCCAAGACACCAGAGCCTTCATAGTTATGGTATTGGATCATGATCACAAGTAATTTCTACAGTATTGACGAGCGCAAAACACACTATAAATTGTGCGTTTCGCTAGCTAGTCAAAACTATTAATAGTATAAAGATATATCGTCTCCATAGATATTGATATATATATGAATAGTAAATCGAACAAAATTTGCTAACTATTATCCGGGAAAATAAAACTCGAATTTGTGTGGTTAGAAACTACGATCTATTACTAATAATGTAAATTGAGACAATTGACAATGAGCAAAGGTTACTATCTATATGAGAAGAAAGGGTAATAGACAAGACAGCTGCAAAATGATGATTGAGATATAATCCAGTTCAATAGTCACGTCTAAAGTCCTATCTATTCTCACGAATTGAATAGTTAATTCGAGTATTCCTAAGGTTTGGATTCTTCATTTGATTAAATCTATATTTTAAAGAACAAATTAATTTCAGCCTAATGAACATGATATGCACGAACAATATCCGTGGTTAGTCTTAAGGAAAAATATCCTTCGAATATTTCTCCTATTGGTTCAATCGATGGTTTCAACAAGCTCTTTTGATTAGTTAGAAGAAATAACAATTCAAACCAAACAAGATAGTGCAAGGATATTCACTAATTTATTCCTCTTTCGATAAAATAAAATAATGAACAAGCTACAATTTAATTCAATTTCAATAATGAGTTCAAGAATAAAAACAAGAATCAAAATCTGCAATAAATCATCAATACATTGTGTCTGTCGAATACCCTTTGAAAAACTACTTCATAATAGAAGAAGAAAACATAGAATAATAAGATTGAGAAGACATTACAATCGACGATTGATTCAAACTTCTTTATTGAATTGAATCGTAATGAAAAATAGAGAACTTCAACGTCCTACTCCCTTACGCTTCTTCAAATCCTCCTATGTTAAAAAATGCCTCTAGAATGTGTTTGAGATCTATTTATAACATGTCCGAAAGAACTCCGAATGAAAATACTCTTAAATAAATGAAGTCCAAAAATCAGCCCCAAGAAGCCTATTGCGCTACTGAAAATCCAACCGTGCAACACTTCGAGCAACTTTCAAGTCTTCTGCCTACTTTGCCCGATGGAATTCCCAAGTGTGCGGTTGTGCACCTATTTACTTTCATTGTTTCACTTGTTTCTTCATTGTTTCATCTATTTAACTCTCAAGTTAGGCTCGTTTTCTGTCAAATTCTACCCTAAACATACATTCAAAACTCCATTAACATACTTGTACTGTTGCTGTACAAGCAGAGAAGAGAAGTAGAAGAAGGAAGGGAAGTTTTATTTCATCTTGTATATCTGAAACTTACATTTGAGTTAGAGAATAGGTGTATATATAGAGATCACCAAGTCCTCTTAGTTGTATCCAGCTATACTCCACTAAGCTAACTTCCTAACCAACCAACTAACTAACAATCATTAGGCACTAATACTTCTCCTAACTGACTAATCAACTAACTGCTCAACTACTTTCCAATACTCCCCCTCAAGCTGGAGAGTGGAAAATATCAAGAACTCCAAGCTTGGATAGAAGAAAGTGATGTTGAGCTGTGCCAAGGCCTTTCGCGAGCATGTCTGCTAATTTAGTGAAGTAGGGAGATGGGAGGTTTGATCAGTCCTGAATTGACCTTTTCTCTTACAAAATGACATCAATCTCAACGTGTTTAGTTCGTTCATGAAATATGGGATTCGCAGCTATCTGAATTGTTGCTTCATTATTACAAAACAAATCTATGGGAGTAGGAGTCTTTACTCCAATATCTTCCAGCAAAACAACAAGCCAGATCACCTCAAATATGCTGACGCCATGCTTCTATACTCTGCTTCAGCTGAACTGTGACTAACTGTATGTTGTTTCTTTGATTTCTAGGAAATTAAGCAATTTCCAAGTTGAATAATAAAGTCTGTCACTGACCTCCTAGTATTGGGACAAGCTGCCCAATCAGAGTCACAGTAGGTCCTCAGGCTTAAATCAGTATCCTTCTTCATAAAGATGCCTAGTCCAGGTGATTCCTTTATATATCGCACTACTCTAAGAGCAGCATCCCAGTGAGATTGATTAGGTTGTTGCATGAATTGACTCAGTAGTTGTACTGCAAAACATATGTTAGTCCTTGTTATGGTCAGATATATCAACATCCTTATTAGTCTTTGGTAACTGCAAATGTCTACCAGTAAGGGGTTAACCTTTTTTCCTACATGATCATCATATGCTACACTGGACAACTTAGCATTAGCTTCCAGAGGGGTAGAGGCAGACTTAGCTCCACTTAGACCAACCTCAGATATCAACTCCAAAGAATATTTCCTCTGATTTAGTAGTATCCCATGCCTAGACCTTAATACTTCTATTCCCAGAAAACATCTAAGTTCTCTCAAGTCTTTCACCTTGAACTTACTATGAAGATACTGCTTAGCAGCATGAATGAGGTCTTGACTATTCCCTGTGATAAAAATATCATCAACATAAATCAGAATAAGAACTATATCTTTTCCTTGTTGCTTGATAAACAAAGAATGATCATAAGAACTCTGCCTGTAACTGTCACTTAATAGAGCTGAAGTGAGCTTTATATTCCATTACCTAGATGCCTATTTGTGTCCATACAAGGACTTTAATAGCTTACATACTCTAGTCTCCCCCTGTCTATGGAATCCCTGAGGGAGTTCCATATACACCTCTTCATCTAGGTCCCCTTGGAGAAAAACATTACTCACATCCATCTGGGACAGAACCCAACCTCTTGAAGCAGCTACACAAATCACAACTCGAACAGTGACCATCTTTTCCACTAGTGAAAATGTTTCATGGAAGTCAAGTCCAGCTCTTTGAGTGTATCCTTTAGCTACTAGCCTGGCTTTGTACTTCTCAACCTCACCATTTTCCTTGAGCTTCACCTAGTACACCCATTTAGCACCAATAGTTTGATGCCCTGGTGGAAGAGGAACTAACTCCCATGTATGGTTGGCCTCCAAAGCATCAATTTCCTGCTAATCCATTTAGGATCTCGAGATGCCTCCTCAGAAAGAAGTAGGTTCTTGTACTGCTGAATTTTTTTGTAAAATACACCTGATAGGTAGTAGATAAATGATCATATGAAATTTGATTAGCTATGAAGTGATGAAAATGACCTTTAGGAAGCATAGTGGAAACATAATCACTAAGCCATATAGGTGGTTTATGTGTCCTGTGGGGTCTGCATGAAGCTGGTGGTGCATCTTCACTAGGAAAATCAGCAGACAGAGGCATGGGAAAACCTACATCAGGCAGGAGAGCAGCTTCATTCAAATTGTCCCTTGCAATTGGAGTTGAGTCTGTCATCAACTTATGGAATGAGATTAGTGGTGTCTGGTGGGAGGTGAACATTTACATCATCAACTTGTGGAATGAGATCAGTGGTGTCTGGTTAGAGGTGAACATTCTCATGGGCTTTTAGACTGGATAACTCAGGAGCTGGTGGTGAAGATGTAATCTTAGGACATGAGTTATCAATAGACTCTAGTGGAGTGTTAGAAAGCATATGTAAGTCAGTGAAGGTTATCCCTTCTTTAAAAGGGAACACTAACTCCCTGAAGTTGACATCTCTACTAATGAAGAAAGTCTGACTGGCCAAGTCATAAAGTCTATACCCCTTCTGAGTCTCAGAGTATCCAACTAAGATTTCTTTAATTGCTCTTGCTGAAAATTTATCACCTTTAGGCAGTTTACTAGCATAACATAGACATCCAAACACTCTCAAATGATCAAGTGCAGCTTGCTTACCATATAGCATCTCATAAGGTGTCTTTCCATCCAAAACTTGAGATGGCAATGTGTTGATCAAATATACAGAAGTCTTGACACAATCACCGCAGAAACTAAGAGGTACTCCACTCTGAAATCTAAGGGCTCTTGCTACTTGTAAAATGTGTCTATGTTTTCTTTCTACTGTGCCATTTTGTTGAGGTGTGTATGGGCAACTACTCTGGTGAACTATGCCATAAGAAGCTAATAACTGATTACAGTTAGAGTTAAAAAAACTCTGTACCATTATCAGACCTCAGTGTTTTAATGCATACACCAAACTGATTCTTAATCAATGACAAAAAATTTTGCAAAACAATAGTGACTTCACATTTGGAATTAATCAAACAAATCCAAGTATACCTGCTGTGATCATCAACAATGGTGACAAAATAGTATTTCTTGTCATATGTGCATTGATTGTATGGACTCCAAACATCTACATGAATTAGTTCAAAACAAGCAGATGCTCTACTAGTGCTAACAGGAAAGGTCAACCTGTCTTGTTTTGCAAGAGGACATACATCACAGTTATCATGAATACTACCACTAACTGTTTTATTGAGAACATGAATCTTCTGCATAACTACTTCTGAGGGATGTCCAAGCCTTAAATGCCATAGAATTCCTTCTTCACATGCCTTGAGTCTAGTAGAATTTACTTAAGTTTGTAGTCCTTCCTTCAAGAGATATAAGCCTTCTTTTTCTCTACCAATCCCCAAGACCTTGCCATTAGAGAGACCCTGAAAGACACAGAAATCAGGGAAAAAGAGAATAGCACATGACAATGCTTTGGTGATTTTAGATACTGAGAGGAGGTTGAACTTGAAATCTAGAACATGAAGCACATTTTCAATCACAGAAACTCCTAAAATTTTTGCATTTCCTGCACTTCTGATCTGTGACTTTCCACCTGTTGGAACTTAAACTCTGTGGATTTGATCTTCTAAATCCTTAATATCAAATAATAGTTCTCTACAAGGTGTGATGTGATGAGAAGCACCTGAATCTACTATCCATTCATACGCAAAAAAAATTGAATAACAATGTGCTTATACCTGCCATGTTGGACACAATTCAGTTGTGTCTTTTTCTCCTTGTTGATGTAACATCTCTGCATACTGCTGCTCTGTGGGAAAGTATACGAACGATTAAGAGTTCTTGCTTAAGAAAAATGGTACGTACTAACTGAGAGTGGAATCTATCCTGACTTTCAAGTAGCGCTTGATTGAGGGATGAACCCCGAATCGTTTCCTGATCCAAAATTTGTAGTTGCATTTGCATAGGATTTAGAACCACCTGATTTAGAGGCATTTGCTGATTTCTTCTTGCTTTTAAAATCTGGTGGATAGCCAACCACCCTATAACAATCATCCTTGAGATATTCTTTGCAGAAACAGTGTTCACGTGGAATTCCACCACCACCTGGTCCTCCTTGTTTTTTAAATATATATCCCTATGTCCTCCCTGCAAGCATCGTTAAGGGATCCCTTAATGCATCAACAACACCTAGTGATCTCTTACTCTCCTCTTCAGTGACAGTTGAATACACCTCATTCACTATCACAGTTGGACATTTTCAGAGAATGTTGCTTCTAATGTGGATGTAACTTTCGTTCAATCCCATAAGAAATTGCAGTAGTCGCTGGGATTTCAAATGATCTACATAAAGGTTTGATTCTTCACATTCACACGAAGGCAGTGGCACCATGACATCCAACTCATTCCATAGATCCTTGATCTCAGAATAATAGCTTGTCACAAAGTCTGCTCCTTGCCTTAGATTTACAATTTCTGACCAGATGTAATAGATCCTAGTTAGGTTCGATCTATCAAATCGTTCTTTGAATTCGATCCATACCTTTGCTGCACTAGTCGCATACACAATGCTTGGCATAAATTTACTCGACACAGTGCTTCCAATCCATGATAGAATAATTGCATTGCATTTCTCCCATAATTCCTCCAAATCTCCTTTATACTTGCTCTTGTTACATGTCCCGTCTATGAATCCTAGCTTTCCCTTTCCTCGCAGTGCTAGCTTCATTGATCTACTCCACAGTCCATAATTTTCTGGTCCTGTGAGTTTGATCGTAGTTAGTACTAGTCCTGGTGAATCAGAAGCTTGTAGATATAGCGGGTGGCGGTGATCAATAGTCACTACTTGTTCTGTTTCCTTTGATGTCGAGTTGAAGAATTCTTCTTCCAACTGGTTTGATTTCTGTTAACGCAGCTAGAATTATGACCGCTGCTCTGATACCATGTCAATTGTACCCTAAACATACATCCAAAACTCCATTAACATACTTGTACTATTGTTGTACAAGCAGAGAAGAGAAGTAGATGAAGGAAGGGAAGTTTTATTTCATCTTGTATATCTGAAACTTACATTTGAGTTAGAGGATAGGTGTATATATAGAAATCACCAAGTTCTCTTAGTTGTATCCAACTGTACTCCACTAAGCTAACTTTCTAACTGACCAACTAACTAATAATCATTAGTCACTAATACTTCTCCTAACTGACTAACCAACTAACTGCTCATAAGTACTTTCCAATATCTTCACCTAGATACAAAGCAATATAAATTAGCAATATCCAAACGTAAAACTCTAACTTCACATAAAATTAACATCAAATAGGCTCATAAAACTCACGTAATATGTAACCATCAAACACTTCACACTTCACACTTAAACCATTATGTGCCCTCGAGCAATCACACTACACTCCAAGAATGGAGCAACCATTTCAAACAACTCTCAACTTACTTCTGGTACCAAAAATATTTAAAACAAATAAAGAACCTTTTCGTAATCACCTAGCCTCAGGATTCGACTCAAAACATCAATCACATTTTTTTAATTTACACCTTGCTCCATTACTTCATCAAAGGAGCCAAAGAATGTTACTTACCATTTGCAAATCATGTTACCTCACACAAATACAGAGAATAGTCCCTCACACATAAATTTAATAACACTCAGGAACTCAAGATCGAAAGAATTTATTCTCTCTCTCTCTCAAAACAAAGTTCATGTTCCATAAAAGATGTACCATAGGCTTGTCTTTGTTGTACTACTCCACTAATTCAAGCTAATTCAGTCTAAGATCAAGTAAAGACTTAGTTTGATTTTAACGTAAGTTAGGGGACGAGTAGGATACATATGGATAATAGTGACTACACCTCTCTAAGTACTTTGATACATATAAATTTCAAAGCTCAAATCCCACACTTATGTTGAATACAACTCCCTGATTTAAAACGCTCACACTCAATTCTTTATTCTTTAAGAACAATCATACCAAGAGTTAACTCTAGCAAGAAAAGTATTTTTTTTCAACTACATGATTTATTTTTTACATTTTTTTAGTTCCTTACTATTAGCATTCAACATATTTTTTATTCTTTTTGTGCACCTTCATCCATTTATCAATAGTTCCACTCAAAACTCAGCTAATCCCTCACTTAGTTTGCAAAAGCTTATAGCATATTTAGTGCTCGCGGGAGGTAAATGGTTCAAAGAGACAAGCAATTAAAATAAAAGGAGGTAGGCATGTAGTGTGGTTGCTTAAAGAAGTACGTCTATAGGCTCAATGAGGCTAACTAGAAAACATGCAATTAGAATGGTCACAAAGTATATATGGCTCAAGAAGGAAACACTTATATCACTTCCTAGATTGATCAAGATTAATCATTTCTCTTTGCAAACACTCGATCAAGTTCTAGATATCAATCACATACATTGAACACATCAAATTTTCATCCACATACTGGCATACCACTCACTCAAGACATGATTTCCTGATTCTCTCCTCAGATAAATAGAGACAAGATAAATATTTCTAGTACTTAATGTGTGAGTCAAGACCTGAACCTAAGTGTCATAAACAAGAAACTTATTGTTCTCAAGACATAGATAAAATCAAGAAGAGTGTCACTAGATCAAAGAAAAAGAAACCAAATCCGGTTCAAAGAAAATCAATCCTTGAAAAAGAACCGCGACACAAAGAAAAATCAAGGGGTTATTACCTAAAAAAGTTAGTAATTACAATCAATGCTAAACTAAAACTAAATAGCTACATATATGTTTTCCACCCCACACTTTAAATTGTGTCTTATTCCCATGAACAATAAATAAAATAAGAGGTAAGAAGAATTCCCTAAGGCTTGAAACCTAGTCGTGGGCATCATCAGGTGGCCCTAAACTACCTTGCTCCAGATCAACCTTGCAGCTTGAGTACGTAGTTGTCTCTTCCTTAGAGTCTTTCAACATATTTCTCATCTGTAACACCACTTTTTAATCTCCCACCCTAGGATTGAGTCGCCCTTCATATACATCCAAAATCGCCCTACCAGTGCTTAAGAATGGTCTCCTTAGTATTAGAGGGTCCTTCTTATTTTTCTTCATATCAACCACAATAAAATCTGGGNGGGAGTATAAATTTGTCAACTTTAACCTTCGTATCCTACAATCCCCTCAGATATGATAATGGCCTGATCAGTTAATTGCAGTGAGAAAGATATGTCCTTCAGTAATTCAAGTTTTTTTTAGCTTCTTGAAAATAGATAATGCCATGAGATTGATAGAAGCTCCTGAATCACATAAAGAATTATCAAAATTTGCACTTTCCATGAAACAGGGCACAGTAAAATTCTTAAATTTTTGCATTTTTGAGGCATCTTATTTTACAGTATGGCACTACAATGAGCATGTAGCTTGACAACTGATACATCGTCCATTTTTCTTTTGCTAGACAAGATTTCTTTCAAATATTTTGCATATGCAGATATCTGAGTGAGCACCTCAGTGAATGGGATATTCACATACAACTCTTTTAACATATCCAAGAAGCGCCCAAAACACTTGTCTAATTTCTCTCTTTTAGCCTTCTAAAGAAATGGTAATACATGAATATATCTGCTCTCTTTGACTTCATGTTCTACCTTTTGCACACCTTTTTTCTTTTTGGAGCCTTTTTTTACATCCTCTATTTTTTATTATCTTGTTCCACAACCAGTTTAAATTACTTCTATATCACCTCACACTTGAGATTTTTACTCTGATTAGTCAACAACTTTCCACTCCTCAATGATACTGTATTCACTATTTCCTTTGTAATTTTTTCAATACCACCTGTAGTAGTTCCTTAAGCCTTCAGATAGTATGGCAGCAATCCACCTTACTTGCTTCTTTAAGTTTTGTATACCTGCATCCTGATTAAAAAATTTATTTTCTCATCTACCCTGGTGATGAAATCCTTCATAAGTTGCTTAAGAATTGATTGATTTTTTTGTGGAGGCTGATATAACTGCCTTTGCTGATTTTTGAAACCCAAGGATGCTTGTTGTTGTTTTCAAGACTTTGCACTACCATTAGATAAACATCACGAAAACCAGGATGCCTCTGCCCCATAGCAAAAATTGTTCCTCCCTTGGAAATTTTCTCTATTGAAACTTTTGAAAACATTTACCTCCACTTCGGACAATAGCCCCTGTTGACATGAGTTGGTGTCCCTGTCCACAAAAATCGCACCTAGAGGGTGGTGCTGCCTGCACCTAGGCTACAGTGAGTTGTTTCACATCTTTGGCAATAGATTCAATCAGAGTCTGCAGAGTCATGTACGCATCTTCTTAGCGCACCCCAGATACTTTCTTCCTTTCAGAACCATCTACAAGCCATTGATTTTCATCCTTTGAAATTTTATTTAGAATTACAATTTCTTTCTTTGTTGTCTTTCATAAATGGTCCTCCCGCTGCATTATTCAGTACCCTTTGAGAGGCTACTGTTAGACATTTTTAAAAGTTAGTTAGTTCATCTATGGCTCTATTCTATCGTGAGGACATCTTCACTATAATTTTTTAAATCTCTCCCATGCTTCAAACACTGTCTCTGTCTCTAATTGCTTGAAAATTTTGATTTTCTTCCATACTCTGGCTGTTCTTACTGATGAGAAGTACTTGTTGAAAAATTTCATAGTCATTTCCTCCTAAGTACGAATTAAACTCGAAGGTAGACTCTTTAACCAGATTTTTGCATCATCTTTCAAAGAGAAGGGGAATGCCCTTAAATATATAGCATCATCAGACTCTCCATTGTACTAGAAGGTGTTCATTATTTCATCCAAGTCCATGCGGTGACTAGTGGGTCCTCATTCTTCTTTCATATGAACACACAATTATTCTGAATTACTTGAAGGATATTATGCTTGATCTCAACATTATTTTCTTAGATGGGCATCTCACACTAGATTGCATTCTATTGTAGTTCAATTTAGCATAATACCCAATAAATTTTCCCACTCTTTCTTCATTTTGATCCAATACATCTTCTACATCAACATGCTAACATGATTTTTCCTATTTACACCTCATCCACCACACCAAGAAGGTGATTTTCATGATTAGGGTTGAGTTGATCTTCCAGGGCAACATTATGCATATTCTCGGCCATAATTCTCTAGTTAGATGACTACCCTGAAAATCTATCTATAAGTTTTTTCTTCAATAGGCGAAGGGGTCTCTCCAACTTTGGGTCATAATGAACGATATCCTTTGATGAGGATCATGTAATACAACAAAGTTTGAGAATTGTACCTGTAATTACCCTATAATTAATAAAGAGAACTTACAGATTGAGTGTGATTCATGAAGTAAATAAAACTAAAAATAAAAGTCCTCTATTAATACACAATTTCATTTGAATACTATTTGTTGCCAATCCCCCCCAACGGGGCCAAAATTTGATGAGTGAAAAATACACTATAAATTGTGAGTTTCCCTAGTCAAAAGCAGTATAGTTTAAAGTTCATCACCACAGGGATTGATCCAAATAGTAAATCAAACAAAACTTGCTAACTATTATCCAGATAAATAAAACTCGAATTTGTGTAGTTAGAAACTACGACCTATTATTAATAATGTAAATTGAGGCAATTCACAACAATCAAGGATTACAATAAATATGAGAAGTAAGAGTAATAGACAAGATAGGAGAAAGATGATAATTGAGATATGATCCTGTTCAATAGTCATGTTTAAAGTCCTATCGGTTCTCACAAATTCGATAGTTAATTAGAGTATTCCTAAGTTTTAGATTCCTCTTTTGATTAAACCTAAACTTTAAAAAACAAACTAATTTCAACCTATTGAACATAGATATGCACGAACAATGTTAGTGATTAGTCTTTAGGAAAAACATCATTTGAATATTTTTCGTCTTGGTTCAATTGATGATTTCAACAAGCTCTTACAATTACTTAAAAGAAATAACAATTCAAACTGAATAAGATTATTCATGGATATTCACTAATGTATTCCTCTTTCTTAATTAAACAAAATAATGAACAAGATGCAATTTAATTCAACTTCAAAAACGAGCTGAAAAATAAAATCAAGAATTAAAGTCTGCAATAAATCATCAATACACCATGTCTGTCAAATACCCTATAAAAAACTACTCCATAATAGAAGAAGAAAACATAGAATAATATGATTGAGAAGACATTACAGTCAATGATTGATTCAAACTACCAAATTAAATTGAATTATGATGGTAAGTAGTGAATTTCAATGTCCTACACTCTTATACACTTCTTCAAATCATCCTCGGTCAAAAGTGCTTTTAAAATATGTATATGATCTATTTATAACATATCCCAAAGAACTCCGAACAAAATCACCCTTAAATAAATGAAGTTCAAAAATCAGCCCCCGAAAGTCTGTTGCATCATTGTGCAGCTGAAAACCAAATAGCATAGCAACTTTCAAGTCTTCTATCTACTTGGCGCGATGGCCTGTGTGATGGAACTCCCAAGTGCACGCTTGCACAACTCTTTCCTTTCACTTTTTTCACTTGTTCCTTCATTATTTCATCCATTTAGCTCTTAGTTATGCATGTCTTCACCTAGATACAAAGCGACATAAATTAGCAATATCCACACATAAAATCTTTAATTTCACATAAAATTCACATCAAACAAGCTCATAATACTCACTTAATATGTGTCCATCAAGTATCCCCCAATCACCTTAAGTATCTTGATAGGTAAAATGAAGAGGTGTGCTTAGTAGGCTTGAATGCCAAAGATCACTAACTGAACCAGTTGTTTCCTGCCTGCATAAGATAATTTTTAAGCATTCCACGTGTATATTTTTGCAACAATCTTCTCACTTAGGGGTTGCCATTGGATAAAGGTCAGTTTCTTTGCTAATAATGAAATTCCTAAGTAATTGAGGGAGAATACCTAGAGAGTATCTAAGATGCTGAAGAATAATGTCTTTCTCTACCTGATTGAACCCATTATAATAGATTGAGCTTTTTCTCAAGTTAGCATGTAAACTAGAAGCTCGTGAAAAAAGAGAGTCTTGACAGACTAAAGACCACCTTTAGCAAACAATAATAGATAATCAACAAAGTAAAGGCAGATGACATTCAGTTTGCACATTTGCGATGATATTTAAAAGAAACATCAGTTTTAAGTCTAGCCAAACATCTACTAAGGTATTTCATAGTTATAACAAAAAGATAGGTGACATCGAATCATCTTGTCTCAAACCTCTAGCAGCATTAAGAGAAATGGTGGGTTCACCATTAATTAGAATAGTTTAATTAATTTTTTAAACATATTCAAGTATTCATTTGATAAACTTATCAGGGAGTCCTAGCTCAAACAACATTTGTTTCAAAAATATTCATTCTACATAAGCATATGCTTTCTGTAGATCAATTTTGATCATGCGCCTGAGAGATATATATTTTCTTGAATAAGATTGTATGAGTTCATGTGCCATATTCATATTGTCCCTTATCACCCTCCTAGGCACACATTCTACTTCAATCTCACAAATTATATCAGGTATAACCTTATATATCCTTGAAGCCAACTTGTAAGGGATAGTACAATATGTTATTGGTCCGTAATCCCTTGCATTTGTAGGGTTATCATTTTTTTGGATAACTGTTAAGGCTAGTTTATAGCTTTATGTAACTTTTCAGTATTGAGGAATTCTTGTATATAATTAATTTACCACTTCATATTTGGCCACAAAGGTTCAATTTTGATCATGCTTCAACACTAGTCCCCTCTTTATTATTGTTTTACTAACAACAGGTTGAGAAATAGTTGAAGACCCTATTAGATTGTAAAATCTAACCAACTCATCTCCAATTGTTGCTAGCTCAGTAAGGTGGACTCCAACATCTATAGTTAGTTTAGTTACTTTCTTTCCATAGTTCTTTTCTTTAACCTCTACTGAAAAGTATCAAGTCTTAGAATATCTGAACTTTATCCATTTAGCCCTTGATTTTTTCTTCATAATACATTCCTCTACACGTGACCATTTTTTCAAGTCATGCAATAACTATTTCTCTTGTTCTATTAAGGTCTCAATATCCCTTGATGTTAATTTGCTCTTGTATTTTCTTAAGGTCAGTTCCAATTTTTTTAATTCTATAATTTGTGGATTTAAACTCAACACTATTTAGTTGTTTAAACATTGATTTTAACTTCTTCAGTTTTAGCCATATGCTCAACATGCCATTACCTTCACGATGGGTACTCCAAATGTTAGCAACTATGTCAAGAAAGTGTTCATGTTCTACCCATACATTAAAAAAATTTAAAAAGAAATTTTAAACTTCTCTGAGTATCATGCAGTCTTAAAAGCACAGGTGAATGATCAGAAAAGTTTGGCAAGTCATACATCAACTTGTTAGGGCCGCCGCATTTAAAAATCCACTCATAATTTTCAAATTCTCTATCAATCCTGCTACAAACTCTATCGACACCTATTTGTTTCTTTGTCTAGGTATAGTACTCTCCCTGTCAAGTAATTATTACACCCCGTAAGATTTTTTCGTCTAGCCGATGTGTGCGTGTGCGTGTTGAGAGTTTTTAGAGCACGAAACATGTGGGTGAAGGCTCGAAGGAGGAACGAGTAAGCGTGTTATCGAGCGATCAGGAGGTCAGAATCGGGGGCAGGGCTCTATGGGCACCGCATCGCGCACCCCTCTCCCACTCAGTGAGCGATGCATCGCGCCACTGCTCCGCTGCAGGGAGAGGCACGCCACGGGACCCCCTCCACCCCCTCCCTATATATATGTTTTAAGTGAGATGTTAATTCATTCAATATTTTCCAAAATGAGAGTTGTCGGCCTGGGCGATTTATGCACGAGATTTTCACTGAATTGAAGTCAAATTACACTATCAAATCACATCAAATTACAAATTATTCTTGGGTAATGATTTCTAGGCCTGCGAAGAACATATCTGCGGAGTTGAATCTTTGAAATTGGCCCGATTTAATGGAGCCTTAGCGGGTAAAAGTCGTATAAATCCTCTCTAACTACGGCTAGCACGTCTACAAGTGATAGTAAGTATTTCTACCTTTGTAATCTATAAGAATTTGTAAGATTTTTCCGAATTGAACTCGTTTTGACTTTTGTCATTGTGTCTTGTGGGCTATGACTGATAGCCTAATTCTTGAGTGATAAAAGCCCTATTCCCTTGGTGTAAAATCTAGAATATGGAGGGATTACGAGTTTCTTATCGAAATAGGATTGAATGAGAAGATTTAGGAAGTTAAGGTATGTTAAGAATAATCTCTTTCGGTAAGCCATTCTCATTGTATAGTTGATATGACTTGTATCTTCATAGTAATTCATGATTGTATGTGTTGTGGTTAGCTGCTATGAGATGAATTGGAGTTGTAGCATAGTATCCCTTGTCGAAAAGGATTATATCCAATGTTTACTATCACTAGAAGCGACATAGGAATTTCTTGTTTGTTTATTTACCGTCTAGAGGGATTAGTGATGTTTTGCTGTCGTACCGAGGCCATAGAAGCTTGTGGTTAGCTGCTGAGCATACTTGGTTGAATCAGGGCAGCATAGGGCGCAACTGAGCGATATAATTTACCGTTTTATGCCTATATATACAATAAAGCTCACCTATAGGCCATTGGCGTACCTTGACGCCTACAAGACTAGAATCTTGATTGAGTGGCCTTACCTTCGAGTCAGTGGCACCAAGGTTGCCTAATAAACTGGGTGAAAGCTTGATAGGTGAACTACCTAATGTTAGTGACCGTATAGCTTCTTTCAGCTTACAGTTGGTCGTATTGGTCCCTCAGGAAATCACCCTAGTTGTTAGAAGTCTGATGGACTATGTGTTATCCTAAGTAGGGATCTTATCAATTGTTATACATGGGGCTAATGCCTCTAGCCGTTCATACAGATGCCCATGTACATGTTGCCTAGAAGGGATAAGTTTAAGTGTATCGGCCCTCAGGGCTACAGATTGTTCACAGGAGCTATATGCTACATGGACAGACAAGATTGACGCCTATGGAACTAGAACCTTAGTATTATAGTTTTACCTTCAGGTTAATAATTGTTGTGGCTTCCTATAAGGCTATTGTGGTTGAATGCTTAGAATCATATCCAGTTATTAGTAGCCCCATAGTCATTCTAGGCGGGGGAACCATATAGTTGGTTGCCTACGACCTTGTTGTTCGTTTATGAACTACTATTGTACTAGTATGGCATTCAGATTATCGCCCAAGTCACCTCGGATCTTTCCCTTTTCTTTCTAAGGTAGCTGATTTTATAATTGCTTTCATGACTATCTAGATAGTTGTGGACACATAGAACATGCATGTTGGCTGCTATTCAGGATGCTACAGAGGCAAATGACAGTTATGGTAGGCCTAAGGGGCTTTGTTACGCTCCTCGAGTGATGTGTAGTAATATAAGTTAGGCCTGTCAGATGCTATATAGGCTGCTTAAGGAGTGAAGGATAATCATGAAGTGCCTATGGGGCTATACTCTCACAGGGCAATATGAAGTCACGAGCGACTATACTGAGGCCTGCAGAGCCATTTGAAGTATGGTGCCCTTACCAGCTTCTCTTACTCTTGAGTTGGCATTACTGGCCCTTAGAGGAGCCCAGACGGCTCAGATACAGTTACAGGAGCTCAGATGACTCAAATACAATTACAGAATCCCAAACGACTCAGATACAGTTATAGGAGCCGAGAAGGCTCAGTTACAATTTCAGAGATTGAATACACCTTAGTTACAGCTTGCCTACGAGGCTATAGTGATACATATAGGAGGGTGTGGATTGCTTGTACTTGTCGAGGCTTATAGGGGCCCAGGTAGATTATTATGTGTTGTTTGTACCTTTCATGCTTATGCTAGGTTAGGTTCTTTTTGTATATTTTCCTGCTAGCTATAGTTCATGTTATGAGATTATTCAGGTTAACTTTTGGCCCTTACTGCTGATTACTTACAGTTCCTTATCAACTTTTATTCAGTTATTATTACTGCCTTACATATTCGGTATATATTGTACTGACGCCCATGCATGGGGCGCTGCATACTTGCCTACATGTTCAGACAGACAGGTTCCAAGACCTCCTTAGTAGCTATTTAGGTCCAGTAGATTGTTCAGCTTCTTTCCTCCAGAGTTGCCATACGATTAGATGTTTGCCTGTCTTTTGATGTTCAGTTTTGGGTAAGCCAGGGTCTTGTCCCGACCAATATTTTACTCTTAGAGGCTTGCAGACTACAATTCTTATTAGATATGTGTTAGTGGCCGCGTGGGGCCTAGTTGTGTTATCTGTTACTAGCCTTGTCAGCTTATATATGTATATGTGCACCTGCTTTCCTTTTGTCATGATTTAGTCAGCATGGTGGTCTTGTAGGTCCCCGTAGGATGACACTATTATTACAACTGATGGGTTAGCTGTTTTTACGCAGGTTTATGTTGCGGCCTTGTCGGCCTAGGGCTATGTTTTGAACCAAGATATAGCTGATTGTTTTCTCGGTTATGTGTTGTGGGTATGTACTAGAGGTTTATGTGTCGAGCCAGGTCAGCTTCGAGTCCAGTGTGACATTAGGTGTCAATTACACCTCCCAAGGTGGAGCGTGACAGTAATTTCACTAAGTAAAATTTTTCTAACATATTTTGTAGAACTCTTGAATTTCATAATGGGTCACTAGGTTATCAAATAATGTATATTGATAATGTAGTAAAGTATTAAAGTCACCCACTATCGGTCAATGTTGGTTAATACCATGTGAGATGTTTTACTAAAATATTTACCAAAGCTTTCTTCTCTCATTGATAGTATTGTATCCATATATCACTATTAAGAAACAATCTACATCATCATGAACGCCTTTAATTAAGGAATGTATAACCTGGCCTTCTTTTTTGAGCTTTGTAACTGTATAGTATCTGGTATCCCATGCCATTGTAATCTGATTGATAGTTGTGAAACATTGCACATCTAGTCACAATATTATTCATAGCTCTTTTTGATTTATGAGCTTTCAAACTTGTATCTACTAGACCTACCAATTTAATGTGTTTGAGTTTCAACTCTTTATGTTTGTATCTTTTATTCAGACCTTTAACATTCCAAAAGAGCCAAGTTATACAGAGAGGGAAATGCCCACCTTATTAGGAGTTCTTCATTCTCCATCTGAAACTACTTGAACTATTAGCCATCCATCACTTAGGCAAGGAAAATTGATGTTGTTCAACTTTGCCTCCTACTTTTGTTGATTTATATTTGGTGTGAAAGGGATTCTAGGAGAGTCCATGTTAACCCTCTGCTGAACGACAAATTCCTACGTAGTAATGAGAAGTTGATTTAAAACAATCTTGACTAGTTCAGGTAGTATGGTACTATCTGGGACAATAATTTTTGGAGGTAATTTTTGTAGAGGAACTTCCCTATTCGTCACAGGGCCTTTGGGAAGCCATTTCTGAACTTTCTTTTTGGTCCAGTCTTCATTCATTGATGAGATTTCTGAGCATCCTCTTATTGTGAGGAACAAGTATGTCCTATCTTCTGGCAGTTGTCACAAAATTTTGTCTTCCAATCATATTCAATTTTCCGCGTAAAGATTCTTCCATTAGGATAAAAAACTACCACTTCACTTAGTAGAGGTTTTGTTACATTTACCTAACCTAACATTTTTGCAAAAGAGACCTTTGCTTGTTTACCAGTGCATTCATTTGCATAAATTGAAATGCCCAATGCACTAGCTATCTAGCTCAAACATTCACATCCCCAGCAGTTGATTGAAAGTTCGAAAACTTTTACCCGTAGAGGAACTTTTGCTAGGCATTCATCAACAAGACACAAACTTAGGGAACCATTGTTTCAAGATAACTGGTCAATAATTGAATGTGTATAGTATGCGTACAAAATGTCATGCATATTTTCCATTATCTGAAATTTTTCAATATAATAGCCCTCATCATGAAGGAATAGGTCTGGGAAAGAGACACTATACCACATTTGTTCAAAATATCTCTTCATTGTAGTATACCTAGGCGCCTCCCCTACAACATATACAATCAAAGCTTTCTTCCATTTTTTTCTCTAATTCAACATCTTATTTATCTAAGAAAGAGATTCTCCCATGATGTTATTTCCTCTTATGCAAACTTCTTCCCTTTTATGATTTTATTCATTGTTCTATTGTCGGGCAAAGGGGGTAAGTTCCATTGGTGAGAAATTTCCCAGATCTAGTTGTTTCGCTTCATTAAGCTACCATATCTTCAATTACACAAGCTATTGGCACCACAGGACTCAAATGTGGTTGCATAAGAGGTTCAATTGAGGTCGATGTAGACCTTATCACACTAGGGTTAGTGTTGAGTAGAGTTAAGCAACACTATGGAATAAAGGAAGGCATCTCAGCATAAGGAAGAGGAAGCAGTTAAATCAGTTAGAGTTGTTAGAAGTTAGTTAAAAACAGTTCCGATAGTTAACTGTTTCTAGTGTATTAATCCAAAGATACTTCCTCTATGTATTTGGCTATATATATCTCTCTATATATAGAAGCAGAGGGAGCGGGTTGTATGATCAACACATTTATACAAACTGCAATCTATCTTCTTAAAGCTTTCTTCCTTCTTATTCTTCTTCTTCATCATCTCTTCTCTTCTAAGATCATCTAAGATCTCATCTAGTTTTCTTCCATTTCTATCATTCTTGATCTATATCATAACTCTAAACATGGTATCAGAGCAACGACTGGCTTGAATCGCTAAGAGTTCAAGATTATACAGTGTCAAGATTGTTGAAAGATCAAGTGTTTAAGTATCTGGAACAATGGCATCTGGATTAATCAATGGTGGAGTTTCAGTCAATGGTGGAGTTCCAGTCACTGGGACTACTGCAAACATCAGCAATGAAAATCAACCTTCCCCAGCAACTTCAATTGTCCAAGCCTCTATGGATCACAATCACCCGATGTACTTGTCATCAACTGATGTAAGTGGCATGACTATAATCTCTTTTTAATTAAAAGGTAGTGAAAATTATATGATTTGGGGAAAGTCAATGAGAATAACTTTGTTGGGGAGGAATAAACTGGGATTCATGGATGGTACATGGAAGAAAGAATATTTTCTAGTAGAACTATGGAATCAGTGGGAGAGAATGAATGTCATTGTGTTGTCATGGTTGATGAATTCAGTGGCTAGCAATCTCATTGGAGGGGTGATGTTTTCCTCGAATGCCCATTCTGTTTGGAAAGACCTGAATGAAAGATTTGACAAGATTGATGCTTCAAGAACATTCAATCTACACCAAGAAATAGCCACAATTACTCAAGGTGTGCAGTCTGTGGCTGTGTATTATTCAAAGTTAAAAGATCTCTGGGATGAGTTTGAGTCTATGGTGCCTTCTCCTGCCTGTAATTGTGAAAAATTAAGAGATTTCTTGATATACTTGCAGAGGCAAAAATTGTACCAATTTGTAATGGGCCTTAATGAAACCTATGCACAAGCTAGGAGTCAAATTTTACTCATGAATCCACTGCCTGGAGTTAATCAAGCATATGCTATGATCAGTAGTGATGAAAGTCAGAAGACTGTAGCACAAGCAAGCAATGCCACAGGGTTGTTAGGGGCTACTCCCAGTTTGAGTGATGGAATGGCTATGTATACCAGAATAGGATATTCTAAAGGAAAGAGAGGGTACAATCCTAACTACAATCCAAATGCTATATGTGATCACTGCAAGATGAAGGGACATTACAAAAAAAAATTGCTACAAACTAGTAGGTTACCCACCTGATCATCCAAAATACAATGAAAGAAGAGGGGATGCTAGAGATGACAGAAGTCGGTACATAGGGTACAAACAAAGGAAGATCGGACATGGTGCTTACAATGTCATGAGTGATGAGTGGAACAGGTCTCAAATTCAAATTCAACCACAGATGGGGCAAAGCAATTATCAGCAAGGACCAGTTCACACTCAGACCATAATTGACACAAGTGCTGAAACAAGACATACTGTGATACCTCCTCCCAGATTCACTCAAGAGCAATATGATCAGATCTGCAAAATGATAGAGTAGAATCAAGGTGGTTCAGTAACAGATTCAGCCAATGGGACAGGTAACAGTAGAGTCATGTTGGTCAATAAAATGCCACCACCAGAGTGGATTATTGACACAGGAGCAACTAATCACATGGCTGCTGATATTGAGTAACTGAATAAAGCCACTTTGGTGAAGTCTGATATTCCTAAAAAAGTGTTTTTACCTAATGGAGAGATATCACATGTAACACACACTGGCACAAGTAGAATTTCTCCCTACAACACTTTACAAAATGTTTTTCATATTCCTTATTTCAAGTATAACTTACTATCAGTGTCTAAAACAACTAGACAATTACGATGTTCTGCTACCTTTTTTCCTAATTTATGTGTTTTTCAGGATCTTTACAATGAAAAGGTAAAGGAGATTGATAAATAAAATGAGGGACTTTACTTCTTGATGAGCAAACATCTACCTGGACATAAGAGAGCAGGATGCTGCTTAGTTAGCTTTGATAAGACTAATATTGAAATCTGGCATAGAAGGTTAGGACATGTTTCTTCAAAATTTTACTTCAGTTGTTTCCTAAGAAGAAGTTTAGCATTGCTGATATAATAAATAAGTGCATTGTTTGTCCTGAAGCTAAACAAACTAGATTACCTTTTCCAACTAGTACTACTGTAAGTGTAAAACCTTTTGAGCTAGTGCATATAGATTTGTGGGACCTTATAGAGTGAATATGTATGATGGTTACAAGTCCTTTTTAACTATTGTTGATTATTTTTCCAGAATGAGTTGGATATTTTTGCTTAAGCTGAAGTCTGATGTCATTGGAGTGTTAAAACAGTTTCTGTCTTATGTTAAAACTAAGTATGATGCATGTGTAAAAATATTAAGAACTGATAGTGGAACTGAGTTCATAAATCTTATGTGTACTGAGTTGTTCAATAACTTAGGAATAAAACATCAGACTTCCTGTTCCTATACACCCCAGCAAAATGGAGTGGTTGAGAGGAAGCATAGACATATATTAGAATTAACTAGAGCTATTAGATTTCAAGCTAACATTCCTTTAAAATACTGGGGGCATTGTGTGTAAGAAGCTACCTACTTGATTAACAAACTTCCTTCAATTGTTCTAAACAATATAAGTCCTTATGAGAAACTACATGGTAGGGCACCTTCACTTCAACACCTTAGAGTTCTAGGATGTCTGTGTCATGCAAAATTGTGCAGCAATCAGATAAATTAGCATCTAGAACTAGACATGCTATACACGTGGGATATTCTGCGACAAAGAAAGGGCACATATTACTTGATCTAACTGAGAAAATTTTCTTTGTAAATAGGAATGTTATATTCAAATAAGATGTGTTCCCATTCAAGGATGGTCAGTGGTCAAATTCATAGCCTATGTTCATCTCTCAACCATGCAATTGCTTGGAGGAGGATGTGTGTCCAATAATAGCAGATACTGATAACACACAAACCTCTGAAAACTCACCAGATATCAATCAGGACTCATAAGTCAACAATATACCAGACAATGAGCAATCAATTGTTGATACCACTATGCAGGAAACTGTGATTCAAAGAAAATCCAGTAGAGGAAGACATCCACCAGGATGGATGAAAGACTTTGTGTCACTTAATGTGCATGAAAATATACCTTATGCACTAGATGATTATATCTCCTATGATAACCTATCTAACAAATATCAAAGTCATCTAGTTGCTTTCTCTAATATTGTTGAACCTACTTCTTATGCAGAGGCTATCAAGGATCCAAGATGGATAGAAACCATGCAAACTGAAGTAGCAGCATTGGAAAGCAATAATACCTGGAAAATAGTTACTCTTCCTCAAGGGAAGAGGCCAATTGGTTGCAAGTGAATATTCAAAGTAAAATACAAGGCTTCAGGTAAAGTAGAAAGATTTAAAGCAAGACTTATTGCAAAAGGATACAATCAAAAGGAAGGAATAGATTATCAAGAGACATTTAGTCCAGTGGTGAAAATGGTCACTCTTAGAACTATCTTAGAACTGGCAGCAGCAAGACATTGGCATATACATCAAATGGATATATTCAATGCATTCTTACAAGGAGACCTTGAGGATGAAATATACATGGATCTACCACAAGGATTTCAGAGTCAGGGGGAGCATAAAGTGTGTAGACTCTCAAAATCCTTGTATGGATTGAAACAAGCCCCTAGGCAATGGAATGCTAAGTTGTCCAAGGTCTTATTGACTGTGGTTTTAGAAAAAGTCAATATGATCATTCTCTTTACACTAGGAACACAAATAATGGAGTAATTACAATCCTAGTATATGTTGATGATATACTAATCACAGGAGACAAGTTGGAAAAGATTGAAGATACCAAAACAGCCCTGCATAAAGCTTTTAAGATCAAAGATCTAGGTGAGCTTAGGTATTTCTTGGGGATTGAGTTTGCATGGTCACAAGAAGGTATAGTTATGCATCAAAGAAAATATGCTCTAGAGTTGATATCTGATATTGGACTCAGTGCAGCAAAGCCAGTAGCTACACCGATGGAAATCACTTCAAAACTAACTACAAGAGAGTATGATGAACATGTCAAAGAGTTAGCAGATCCTAGAGATGAAGAACTGGCAGATCAGAGTGCATATCAGAGACTTATAGGAAAGTTATTATATATTACTATAACAAGGCCAGACATAGCCTATAGTGTTCAAACACTAAATCAATTCCTATAAAGACCAAAGAAGTCTCACCTAAAAGCAGCACTAAGAATCATCAGATACATTAAGAACAAGCTAGGTCAAGGATTACTATTGTCTAGCAAGAGACAAGATGTTCTAACAGCTTATTGTGATGCAGATTGGGCCTCCTGTGCTTTTTCAAGAAAGTATGTTACGGGATTTGCTATTAAGATAGGAGATTCTCTAGTTTCATGGGA
The DNA here is from genome assembly GCA_018107945.1 of Datura stramonium. Lineage (NCBI taxonomy): Eukaryota > Viridiplantae > Streptophyta > Magnoliopsida > Solanales > Solanaceae > Datura > Datura stramonium. The sequence goes on along the minus strand of JACEIK010003367.1, from coordinate 116,188 downwards.
ATCAAAAAAACAATCTACTATTTCTAGAAGTTCAGCTGAAGCTGAATATAGAAGCTTAGCATCTACAGTGGCAGAGCTAAACTGGTTAATTGGATTAATCAAATATATTGGAGTTCAACTACAGGTACCAGTAACTATATATAGTGACAACAAAGCAGCCCTCCAGATAGTTGCTAATCCAGTCTATCATGAGAGAACTAAACACATTGAAATAGACTGTCATTTTATGAGGGGAAAAATACAGCAAGGGTTGATGAAGATAGAATACATTCCAACTAATGATCAACCAGCTGATGCATTAACCAAAGGACTAAATAGAGTGCAACATGAATACCTAATGACCAAACTTGGTTTTGTTAACATCTTCACAAAGCCAAGTTTGAGGGGGAGTGTTGAGGAGTAGAGTTAAGCAACACTATGGAATAAAGGAAGGCATCTCAGCATAAGGAAGAGGAAGCAGTTAAATCAGTTAGAGTTGTTAGAAGTTAGTTAAATACAGTTCCGGTAGTTCACTTTTTCTAGTGTATTAATCCAAAGATACTTCCTCTATGTATTTGGCTATATATATCTCTGTATATAGAAGCATAGGGAGCAGGTTGTATGATCAACACTTTTATACAAACTGCAATCTATCTTCTTAAAGCTTTCTTCCTTCTTATTCTTCTTTTTCATCATCTCTTCTCTTCTAAGATCATCTAAGATCTCATCTAGTTTTCTTCCATTTCTATCGTTCTTGATCTATTATCATAACTCTCAACAGTTAGTCGATTGCATTGGATTTTCAGGTTGTTCTAGTTCATTCGCTTGTTTCTCCACACTTATTGAGCTTCCAAAAGTTGTGATGGGAAGCTTTTGTGTAGGCCTCTTCCTCTCTCATCCATGGACTTTTCGGCACGGGTTAACAACCATACACCACAATCTTCAAGAGAAAAATGTTATATTGCCTCGTTTTATGCAATTTTATTAATTTTTTGTTGAATATTTTAATATAATGTCATCACTCATCTCATATTTTCTATTTTTTTTCTTAAGAAACACCTTAAATCTCTCGGGTGAAACCGGACTTTTTGAATTTACATTAACATTGGCCAGA
>JACEIK010003367.1:57911-89857 GCA_018107945.1 Datura stramonium | reverse complement strand
GGGAGTTCATTAGAATATTCTAATGTTACAGGACCCATAACATGCATTATTGACCCCTCCAACAACACACCCACAAAGAAAAAAATTCTATGTTTTTTTTTTCTTTTTTCTTTTTTTGGAAGTATTCCTAGACAATTTGATTTACCTCAATTTTTTTCTCTTTGTTTTTTCTTTTTTTTGGATGCATTCGTAGACAATTTGTATTTGTGAGACGACTATTCCCTGTAAGAAATTAAATGTAAAAAATGGAAGGAAGGAGACATTATGTGTTGGGAGTTCTACATCCATCCTTTAAAGAATGACTGATTTTTCAATATGATTTGAAATGATTCTCACTTTTTTGAATTAATTTTTGAGTTTGCGGCTAAATTTAAATTTTTTTAATTTTTAAAATATAGTATTAGAGCGTGATTTATTTAAAATTTCATTTTAATGTTGGATCTTTATATTAAATTGTTCACATATCAAATATCTCATTTTAAGGGGAAAGATGTGAGAGTCCTACGTCAACTAAAATTATTCACATATCATATGTCAAGTCATAAGGAAGGAGGTTGTGAAGAGTCTCACATCCGCCACTTTATTATATGATCATTTATTGACTTCAAAAAATTAATTTTTTGCTTTTTCTCTGGCCGACGACCTTTTAAGAGTCTTTTTAATATGATTCGAAATTTTTTTTATTATTATCTTATTAAGGTATCGTTTGAGATTAACTTAGACCTCATTTGTTTGCACTTAATGGAGGTCTAAATCTAAATGGTTCAGACTTAGTCCATTAGGTGCGTTTGTTTTTATTTAAATTTAAACACTTATTTTATCTGAATGGGTCTTAATCATTCAGATCTGGAATAGAGTCTTAATATCATTAAGAGGTATATTTGTGTAGATAATTTTCATCCATCACTCTGTCCATAACCACTAACCACCACTATTAACTACCTCTATCATCACTACTACCATCACCAACCACCAGTCACCACTACCACCAACTACCTCTGCCACCATTGTCAACCACCATTATTGTCGTCAATTGCCGTGACATCACAATAACCACTGGCAACCACAACTGCTACAAACCACTACTGTCAGTTGTTACCACACATACCCCTTTCATAATTATAGTTATATTTACTGCTGCCAGCCCGCCACCTCTACCACCACTGCGATTAATTCATATACTACAAACCACCTTCACCATCATAAATGACATCACCGCCAACTACTACCAACACATCGTCAACCACCACATATTCTTTCGTCACTACCATCAACACCGTCAACTCCTAACATCAACCGACTTCACCATCACAACTACCACCACCAACCGTCAGCATCACGTCAGTCACTACAACACCATGCATTACAACGACCACCTTTATAAATCATCTCCACCGTCAATCGCAAACATAAATATTTTATTTTTTTATCAGATAATAAATTTATTTTACTTAATTAATATTTTTTTATTTAAATTGTATAGTTAATATATTTACAATTATAAAAATTTTAATAGAAAATTTTAACAAGATTGACCGTCAAAAAAGTTAGGAACAATACTAACATATTTATAAGTTACTAAATCAAAGATAAAATTTTTTTTATTTAAATTGTATAGTTAATATATTTACAATTATAAAAATTTTAATAGAAAATTTTAACAAGATTGACCGTCAAAAAAGTTAGGAACAATACTAACATATTTATAAGTTACTAAATCAAAGGTGGTCTATCTCTTTTTTATTTTCGTGTAGCAACAAATTATAAATAAGTAAAATTTATCAAAATCATTACAAATTTCTTGAAAAAAGTAAACATGAGAAATATTATTTAATTAAAATTAAATTAAACTTTTGTTAATAACTAATTTCAATAATATGACTAAACCACTATCACAAATTAAAAGATTAGTACTCATATAAATGAATATTTTTACATGATCTTTATCCACTAAGGGGTCATTTGGTTATCAATGGATACGTACAGTTAATACATGAATAACCAAGTTATTCATGTATTAATTTTATACATTGTTTAGTTTTTAAATAGGATAAAAGTTATTTATGTATTAATTTTATAAAATGTTTGATTGGTATATTTCAAAAATATTGTACAAAAATTATTCATGGCTAATTTTTTATATTGTGTTTGGTTGTGTTTTAGTAATAATACATAATTAATACCACATAACTTATGAGAAAATCTATGTATAACTTTATGGGTAAAAAGTTGAATAAGCAGAGGGTATTAGTTATACACTGATTAACATAATAAAATTACACATTTACCCCTATCAATTTACTTTTAAAATCTTTTATAATTTGGTACTTTTTAAAAAAATTATCATTGATATTATTAAGAAAAAATAAAAATATTATTAATATTTTTTATTTTTTTTAGTTTTTTTATATTTTTTATATTGTTTGTTTTTTGTTTTTGGGGTTTTTTTTTTTTTATAATATATTATTATTGATATTATTAAGAAAAATAGAGAGAATTATATAAGCGGAAGGCTCTTTTAAAACTCACAAACTAGTGTATAGAGAAAAATTGCAGACACACCGCATTTGCTTGAAAATTTGATGAAGAAATTTGAAGAAAAATTAATAATATCTAATCCATATTATTTATCTCTTAAAAGTTTTGCATTCAATTTAAAATGAAAAACGTTATTCATGAAATTTATTTTTTGCTCACAATTTAAAAATACTTTTCTTCAATTTGGCAATCTTTTAGAGAAAAGCAACAATAACTAAACACTACATAAATTATACTCACATAACTAATACTTGTATGACTAATACCTACGTAACTAAGACATGAATAATTAAAACCTGCACAAGTAATTCCTAAATAATATAATACATAGATTCTCTTATAACTAATTCATGTATAAAATATTATTGTATAATTATTTGATTTTCAAAATTCTTTAAATTTCAATTAATTAAAAAAATATTAAAAATTATTTACTTTTTTTATAGCCACGTAACCATCACCGCCAAGTGATTTATCTTTCTTCGTGGTTCTCAAACAAATTTGGTACATCCAAACATGTGATGTCAACATGATTTTTAGAAATAAAATTAGTCTCTCGAATTTTCTCTCTTTCTTCTTCATTAATGCTTGATAAAGCCCAACCAAGTATTTGAGAGTACGACAAATACCTCGCATAGTATCCTTTTCCACCACATCGAAAACATCCAACCGCTTCTCATGCTTTTTTTTTCTTTTGATGATGTTTTTCTTCGATGAATGATTAACACCAGAACATGACTTCTTTCTTGACCATAATCATGACCACGACCACTCGGCCAAAGCCGCAACTTTTTCATGCCTAGCATGGTGGACATACACCTCATTCACTTAAGGAAATGGTCTAGATCTCGTAGGTCAATTCTCATGATTTTTAATTAACAAATTATTATTTATTTGCTCAAACCATGAGAAGATAAGAAATCGCTTGGAATACTTCTTGAAACCTTTCTCTCGATATTGCGTCGTAGAGCACATTCGAAGTATGGAAGTTGGAGAGTATCTTTTCTATCATATCAATATCATTAATAATCTCTCCACATAGTTTCAACCGAAACAATTTTGAATATGATAGAGTTGTACGCGTGAACAAACTTATAGTCTTGAAACCTCATATGCATCCAATCATATTGTGCTTTTGAGTAGATGAACATCTTCCTGGTCATACCTTTCTTTCGTGCTATTCCACAAAACAAGTGAATCCTTAATAGCGACATATTCAATTCTCGTAATTTCTTGGCCAAGATAATGACGCAAGAATATCATAACCTTAGCACGATCTTGAATTGATGTTTATTTTTATTTTTAATGGTATCTCCAAGACCCATTGCATCCAACAGATTTCGCATCCAACACCCATGTAAGGTAGTTCTGCCCGAACTTGAAGGGCAAACTAACTCATATTAAAAGGAAGAGGGAAAAAATATAATACCTTAGCCTTCAAATTTTGAGAAGGTAGAGTCTCGTTATAAAATAATAAAGCAAGAGGAAAAGTATTGTAGAGAAAGAGAGAGAAGAAAATAATTCTTATTTCTCTTAAGTGATGATTTACAATGAAAAGAACCCCTCTATTTATGGGGGAAGATTAACCCTAACTTAGACATTCACTATAATAAAAATACACATTAAAAGCTTATTGATCGCAAGCTCATCCAATTCTAAGTTTATCCAATTGCAAATTTATCTAATGAATATTCATAATATAATATATTTTTTTTATTTTTTTTAACATTTTTAATTTTCTCTTTTTTTTTTTAATGAAAAAGTTCTTTTTCTCCTTTCCTTTTCGTAACAAATCGCCCGATGTTGACTCAACTTCATTATTGTGGTGGAAAATAATGGACCTTAATCTTATTCAATTCTACTCTTCATATTATATAAGAGAAAATTACAAATGAAATCATTTTGGTCATAGATGAAGTAGCAACATTTTTGTTATTTACATAAAATGACAATATTTTATGTTTGTGTTGTATTTAACCTATATAAATGCATCAACATATATATAAAAATCTAGTTAGATGAGTGATTTTAGGATTATGTTTCAAATAATCGCTACCATTACTCACATCTTTCATAACTAATACATTTCATAATTAATAGAACTCTAAAAATAGATGGAATTCAAATTTTACATTACCACCTTGATTAGCAAATCTGAAATTGCAATATATTTCTCTCTTCCACAACATATATTACTCATTTGAATCATTCAGGTGTGTATTCCAACTTATATTATATCTCGCACTTTTCTCAAATGAATAGATGATGAAAATACACTTTTTATTATTTTTCACAAATAATAATTTTCCGTCTTAAATATACATATTTTTTCTTTTTTACGAATTGTATCAAAATAATTTTTTTCCGTCTTATGATTACATATTTTTTTTTAAATGCACTGTACGAACTATTTAGTTGTTCACTAATTTTTTTAAAAGTTAGTATGTGTATATAAAATTTAAAATAAGCATACAAATACGTATAAATTTCATACTTTTCATTCTTTGAATTATCAAAAATGAATACTTTCATATCATAAATACAACCAAATTCATTTATTTTTAGTTGCAAAATTTAAAAAAATAAATAAAGAAATGTGTATTTAATTGTACTCAAGAGTACTATATATGTATCTGCTAAAAAAATCAGTGGCCATTGCAAATACATAACAATACAATGTATTAGGACTTTCAAACACATACAAGGTGAAAATTGGTGTCGAAATATATATTACAATTTATACATAACTTTAAAAATATAGTAATAGATCTCAAAAACATAAATCACTTACCACACATTAAAGGATTCTATAATTTATTTAAAACTCTAAAACAAGCAAATTTGGTAAAGAAAATAAAATTCCCGTAAACTACCCGATTGAATATTTTTGTCTAAATACAAAAACATACATATGTTAAATTTAAAAAAATAAAAATAAAAAAATCATAAATGAACCTTACATAATTTAAATAAATTATATATGCTATTTGAAAATCGCTAAGATCATGCAAAGACGAATTGAAGAAACACGCGAAAAATCTGAGTGAATTGATAAACATTGCGTGAAAGATAAGAATAAAAAGGGATTGAACAGTTATTGGAGCAATGTAAGAGGCTAGAGGGTAAAAAAGAATCAAATGCACCCTAAAAATAAATATATGGCACATTAAATAAAATAAAGTCATATTATATAATTTTTTAAAACTATAATCTTGGCATATTAATACTTACAATAGTGCTATATTATGTAATTTTTCCTTGATATACTATTTCGCATTCATTTTAAATGAGGGTTTAGTTTCTTTTTAAATTCTCGCTGAGAAAATATTAATAGATATAAGATTTGATTATTAAATTATATTTATATTTATATTTTGCCATCCCTAATAGAGGAAACTAAAAGGCATCAATGTATTAGAGGGTTGTTTGATTGAGGATTCCGGAAGATAGTTATTTATATATTAAAATCAGTAAAATTAATATTATGTTTGATAAATTTTTAATTGTTTTGTATAAAATTTAGTACATTAAATATGGTGTTTGTTTATTAGTTTAATTATAATTCCATGTAATTTATATATATAAATTATTTAAAAATTTATTTATTATATGCGTGTGATAAAAGATGAAGATAATTAATATATAAATAATTAAATTTTTGCATGTTTTTGTAACCGTGATATTTAAGTAAGCTTGCATGTTGCAATAAGTATCGATAACTCTATTCACTAAAAACTAAATCCTCGTAATTCTCATCCACTCTATCGACTATTAGACTAAAATCTTATATTTTATATATCTCTAATAAAAAATCGAACAACCCTATAAAAGTAAAAGGAGCAATTTATAACAATGAGCCGGATCAAGAAGAGGCGGGCGATCTGAGTCACTTCCAACTGCGAAACATTATTAATTATTTATTTCCCTTTCACTTATAGAATTTACTCGACCAACATTAATTTGGAATGCTAGCATTTTTTAAAAATCTAGCATGTAAATGATAGTATTAAAAAGTCAAAAAGTAATATTTATTGGATGGGAAGATAAAGTAACTAAGTTAGAGTACCGTTTAAAGAGGAACATGATGATTATATCATCTATATACTTTGTGTTTACTGAACTTTCCACTTATATAATATAATATAATAATCTCTAAAGTTTTTCTTAAAAGTGTCACTAGATTGACTTGTACATGATATTCTCCCCGTTACAACCCAAATGGCAGAAAATTATAGTCATAATGACAGCACGTACACTAAACTAGGCACAATTTATTTCTATTCATAAGGATGAAATAACACTCAAAATAATTATTTTAAAATAATTTATTTTTCAATCAAACGATTTCTAAAATTTAAAAAATTAAACAAATATTTCTTGCATATTTATATTCCCCTCTCCCCCCCCCAAATAAAAAAGTTACTGCCCTTAAATCGGGCTCTATATAAGGCGCGAGCCCAACTCATATTCTTTTACTTTTTTTCTATTAATTTTGCAGTTACAATTTATTTTCTATTTATGAGAAAATTTGTTTCTTAAAATACTTAATTATTTTGCATATGCGTTTGGGATTCATATTTGTGTTAGAGTATGGTCTGGATGAAAATGAAAGTATTTGATTCATATTTTTCATTGGAGAGTAAAGATGTAAGATGAAAATTGCACGTTACCTTCCTTATCTTCATTCATCCATTGCCAAAACTTCCAAGACATGATTCTGACCCCACATGCATTGTGTGTTTTGTCTAGTACATCTTTCGATCGAGTTTCGTGTTTAAATTTGAGATTTATGCATGTGGATTGAATATCAAAATTTCCTCTTCTGTTAAAGATATAGACTAGTATCAAAAATTTCTTCTAACTTTTTTTAGGTCACTAGGTAAGACAAATTGTTATTCAAATATCGTAGTAGAATTTGATTTCTCAGTGCCATCATCAAAATGAGCTTCTGCATCTATCAAATTTAAGTTCATATCCAATCAACTATAAAATATACTACACAATTACTAATTATAATTTATATAACGATAGAAGCAAGATATGCCATTTATGATCATGCCTTTTGAATTTCAAGCACTAACAACAAAATATCATGTGGGATTTTATAAATGAGACTTGGGGAGGGTGGTTTATCGCAATCTCATCTTTATCTTATGAAGATGGAGAGGCAGTTATTTACGATAGTCCTTCGCTTCAAGTAAAGTATATCGAATGTATATGAGAGAAATACAGAGAGAAGAAATCATATTAGAAATAATGAGAAAAGAATATTAAGAACAATAGATAAAATAAATAACTAGTAATAATAAAACGAAAAGAATATGAAAGTAGGAGAAAATAACGACACATCGATAAGGAAAACTAGGCCACGCACGATCATCTACTAACTTTTTTGCACTAATCTTTAACACCTCCATATCTTCCCATTTAGTGTAATGTCCTCTTAAAATTACAAGTCAAGTTGTCATATCTAATTACCTTTTTCAAATACTACTTCGATCTACCTCCGCATCTCCTTAGGACCCCACCATAGTCAACCTTTCACACCTCCTCACTGGGATATTTTTGCATCTCCTCTTCACATTCTCAACCATCTCAGCCGAACTTAATTGCCATCTCATGCACTATGGAGTGCAACTCCATCTTGTTTGAATATTCTCATTTTTAATTAATTCTATCTTTCCTAGTATGTCCACATATCCATCTCAATATCCTTATTTTCACTACTTTCATCTTTTGGACATGCGGGTTCTGACCGACCAACACCGCCCATACAACATAGCCGGTCTAATAATCATTTTATAATACTTATCTTTAAGTCTTGGTGGCACATTCTTATCATACAAGACACCAATTCGGAAGCCCATTTCATCCACCTCGCTCCTATAGCGCATTTCTTAACATTCTTATCGATCTCAACATTTTCTTGAATTATAGACCCAAAATACCGAAACTTACTCTCTTGGGAATAACCCGTGTGTGAATCTCACTACCACATCTCGCTCATGAGTTAACATCACCGAACTTACTCGAATTACTATGTATTAGTTCTCAAGCCAATTTGAACCCTTTAGGACTTAAGAGTCTCCGTCTCCAAATCTCCATCTTATTGTTAACTCGCGCGTGTCTCATCAATCAATATTATGTCATCTCCAAATAACATAAGCCATAGCACCTCCCATTAAACATGTCGTACAATTCATATTCCATCACCACAACAAATTAAAAGAGGCAAGAGTTAATCTCTAGTGCAGTCCCTTCACGGCCAGCCGGAAAGTGCTACCAATCTCGCCCCACTATCCTCTCCCCGGGTATTGACTCCATCGTATATGTCCTTAATCACCCTCTACCGATATACCTTAGCCTCCAAACATCTCTATAACACCTCCAGAAACTTTATCATATGCTTCTTTTAGGTTAATAAATACCATATGTAAGCCCTTCCTCTCTATGCACTACTCCATTAGTCTTCTTACAAAATGAATGACTTATGTAGTTGAATGTCGAAACCTGAATTCAAATTGATTCTCTATGTTTTGTCAAGGTAAGAACTGACCATTCATAGGTAGGCTAATTCTATTACCACAAGAATTAATACAGTAAATCACAGATTTTTTATCCAATTTTTAAGTGAAGAACCAAAAATGTTGAATCTAGTTCAGAAACATATGTTTCCTGCTGCAAGTACAATTTTTTTCCCTCTTTTTGCAAGTAATAATTCACACGATTTTGTAGAGGATATTAATTCTGATGTATCTACTCCCACTCAACCAAATGTACTCAATTTTGGTTTTAAACATTAATGAATATCTAAACAAATTTAGATAGTTTCCATGTACATTTATCCTCTCTTCCTCCAATCTCACCAAAACCATAAGGGTAATAATAGGGATGATTGAGAGAAGTTTGAATTTTTTGAAATGGAAATAATTTATTAAAAATATCATCTCGACAAATAAATTTTTGCAATAAGTAAATTTAAATTTAATTAAATCATAATACGAGTATCGAGCCCAACTGAAAAATCAAACGAGAAAATGTGTTTGTAAGGATATTACTCAAGCAACATTTTTGTTTCCTTTGGTTAGAGTATTTTCAATAATGCTTGAAGAATTTGCATTGCTCCATCACTTTCATCTTATAAATTAGTTTTCCTCACGGAAAGTTCCATAAACAAAGCCTTTTTTTTTTTTTGGGGGTGTTCTCCTTGTTAAATTATTTAAATATAAAATTTAATTTAATGATTAATTTTATAAAAAAATAACTTTAAGTTCTAACTTTTAAGGTTAGTATTTTTTATTTGTTTAATTTGAAAAATTTTGCTAGGAAGAATTTATGTTGTCCATCAAGTATAGTACTAATTTATTTTTATCTATTTTTTGGTCAATTATTGTGTTCACCGTTTAAAATGTTCTAAATGTTTGTCTTATGAGAAAAAGTTTGAACTTATATCCTACGGCTAACATATCGTTTCAATTTCTGCCAAGACGTAACGTTTGGATCAATTGAGCAAATTCATCGTCTTAAAATATTTGAATGCCTCTTATTATGAGTAAACGTTAAAAATTTTTAAAACGAAGACTACTTTAAAAATTTATTAAAAAGTCAAAATCAAGATCACTTATGAATATCATATTAAATTTTTCTTCGAATAACAAATAAGATAAATTCATATCGACCCTACGGTCTTCAAAATTCTTTCCTCCCAAAACTTTTATACTCAATAACTTGAGAAATGTTATTGTTCGTGAGAACAAACCCAAATATATAGTCTTTTTTAAAACCATCGCATATCAATATTTATTGTTTGATTAATTTGAATTTGTATTAAGTAAATGACTTAAAGAAAAAAACCAAGAAATTTTTTTTAGAACTCAAATTTCTAAAGTTTTTAATGAAATAGAAGTTAAGAATCTTCTTTGTTCTCTACTAATTATGTTGTACAAAAACATACGAAAATAAAGTTCTTTATCTTAACCAAAAACGAAAAAAAGGTAAATAGAATGAACTTTAAATTTTTAATATTTAAAACTTATTAAATATATATAAAATTAAAAAAACAAAAAAAACATGTAATTTAATTGAAATTTTTTATTTATTAAATATGATGTGGAGTTTCATTTAAAAGATATATTTCAACATTGTGAATTTCATTCAAGGCTTCAAATTTTACTCCCGATTTTATGTTATAAATAAATTTTTTATGAAATAATATATATAACAAGATAGATTTTATATAAAGTGTCACGTTACTTTTTTTTTGAAAAATTGTATAAATTTTGTGTGAAATATGTGCATAATCGTACAAGTTTTAAATGCCAAAATATATATAAAATTTGATAAAGCATGTATAAATTCTAATAAAGTATGTATAAAATCGATATAGAAATTATATTCTTCAAACATCAACAACAACATATATCTTAAAAATAAATTCATAGAACTAACCATGTCAAGAATCCTTGTTTATAACTTTGAAACATTATTCACACAAATTTAATACAATTACAATAATATAAACTTAAATGCAATGTTCATACAACTAGGACATACTGATATAACTTTAATACAATTTTTATATAATTCAATTATAATTTCAAATTTCAACTTCAAAACAACCGAAGTGACTACCTCCGATTCAAACTAATTAGTTGAAGAGTTCAAATGAAAATTTTATATTTTTTTAGTTATTGGGAGTGATTTTCCCTTCCAGAAATTGACTAGATATTCTATAAATTAGTAATCTTAAACTTTTGACCACGATTGTTTTATGAGCAAAATTTTATGTTTAATGAATAACTCTTTAACTTTTAATCTTTTAAAAGTTTATAAATGAGTATAATTAAAGTCAGTATTGTAATTTTCAATTTTTTGGACCTTAAGGCCCAATGGACGTTTCAAAAGCTTTGAAAATGTTTGGTAGGATGTCTCCTATTAGTTAAGAGACAGGTGAAATTATTACACACTTTAATTTTATTTTTAAAAAATTCCAAAATACAAAAAAAATCCATAAAATTAAAATTCTAAATTTCAAATTTAATAATTTTTATAAATATCTATTTAATCCTCAGGGTATCAACTTTTTTCTTTTTACTTTTTATAAATCATAATATTTTTTATCTATATAAAAATTTCTTATAGAAAAATAAAATATTATTTTTGAGACGGAAAAAGAAAGTTAAAATATTAATTGAGCATATAAGTTAATGACGTTTTATAATGAGATAAATGAGAAAAAGTTGATAATTAGACATGAAAAAATCTCAATTTGATTTTTGATTTTGTTAGAAGAAATTACAATTCAAACTAACTAAATAAACTCGAATTAGATTGAAGTTTTTAAGTTCAATTTTGGATTAATCTGTTTGGATATTTCAAAATTTCAATTTTGACTTTTGAGCCTTTAAGACATATCATAAGACTTAACAACCTCAATTCACCTAATAGTTTGATACTTAGAATTAAGGGCTAGTTCAACTACATTAATGACCTACACCCAAAGTCGAACGGAGGCCTTAAACTATTAAGAGGAATTATATTTGTAAAGTCTATTTTTCTAGTTTCTTGAGATGCAAAATTGTGTGCTAGTATTTTTTTTTTACAATCAACTTCTTATAATAATTTCTTTTCAATTAATAATACAACTTATTGATTTAATTTTTCTTGAGACATAGCACTACTTCTCCTAATAACTCTTTTCCTTTATATGAAAAATCATGTTTTCTACAAATAGAACTCAATATTTAATTTTTTCAAAAAGAATTACTATAATCTATTATTACTAAAAAAATAGGCCCCTATTTGGGTGTTAAGGCACTTGCCTTTTTTTAACCTTGTAGAGCCGACACTGCTTAGAATTGAGATCATAAGAGTTGAGAGTTGAGATCATCCTTCCGTTCATGCCATATAGTTTTACATACTTATGGGTGAAGAAAATCATATATTATATTTGATTTAGTGAAAAATTTCATATTGATTTGCATTAATAAATGAGTACGCTTGTAGCCTCGTAGGATACTAACTGCTGGACCTTTAGAAATTGAATTTTATTAGTATTGACACATACAATACGGAAGGACCGAATATATATTAATAAATTTAAGATTTTCGTATATTTAAAATACATAGTACTAAATCCGATATCCACCTAAAATTCATAGATTTAAAAAAACAAAATTCAAAATCCAATCCATAATCCAAATATTCAAAAATTTGGATTTCACCAGATTTCGGGTTGGCCAAACTATGCCGACCCCAATCGAACTAGATGTCCCTATTTTTTGCATACTAATATTGGCTCTCATATTATGTTATCTACGCCAAAATTCTTTGAGTGAGTGCTAGAATATCTCATATTGATCAAAGAATTAGTTATTCTTTTTCTTATACGATGTTTGGTTACTTTCATTCCATGGTTAATTTTTGAAGTTGAATTAGCCTTAAGGCCTTTTCTTAAAAATAAAATTAAAATTCCTTTATTATTTGGAGCAACCATAAATTGTCTCAATATAACCTACATGTTAGGGGTTTTTGAGTCAAAAATCACCATCGATTTTTACATTAAGGTATGTTGTTTCCAATTAAGACCTCCTTGAGGTACTTTCTTTCCTAATATTCCGCGAATACGAGATAATTCGTATCAAAATATCTCTTAAACCCCCGCTTGTGTGTGAGCCGCCCACATTATTGATCGCAAACTCAATTAAAGTAGAATTTTATATAGGCCGACATCATAAAATTCATCAATTCATGATAAACCCTCACAATACGTAGACTTTAATTTCTTTTTTATTTATTATTATGAAGATATGTGACATGCATTAAATAGTAAATGATGCATACCAATTACATGAGGTTTATGTGAGAGGTGTATATTAGTCATGAATCAAAAATTTTCGTCTACCAAATAAAACATAAATTATTAAGATAAAACTTTAACTTACTAAGTTGCGTATATCAATATTTAGTTCAATATACCAAACAACATATGTTTAATATCTTTTTCCCACTTGATATGGGGAAGGGCATACCATATATCCTCCAAGTTAACCCAATGAGCTATTCTCTTTAGTTTGTAGTCTCGCTTGCATTGCTAGGAACATAATGAATGTACTATTGAGACACACCTTATAGTTGCATACCCCTCTTCTTCATGAAATTTTAGGACTCCTCTCTTTAGTTCATAAACTTTTTAATAGAGTAACAAGTCAAGTGCGCCACATTTTCCTCGTCATTCTTGCATCAAATACTAACTTAGCACTTAGTATTTGTTGAACCATCCAGGAGGCTTGTTGAGCCTTTGCCTCCCCCACTACAACACCTTTGATGTAATAGACATGGACCCATTTCACGTAGTACATTTTTTCCTATAGATATTCCATAATAGCTTTACTAATAGTAATTTTTGGCGTGCGTAGTTTGTCCCAAGCAATAAAGGACTTCTTTGGAAAATTTAATGCCTCTAGTCTGAAGGAAGGTCCTACATGTAGCTTCCACCCGCTGAGCTACTAACTTCTTATAAACACAAACACGTGTAACCAAAAGACCTAACTGGAGATGGTAACAGACTTTTGGCTAGTTTTAACCTCGCCTCCGCATAAGGTAAAGAATTTGTATTCACGACTTAATTCAATGTAGCATTTTATTAATAAGAGGTATACACTATATAATGGATACCTTCTAGTATAGGTGGGGATGCCCAAGTATTTGAAAGGTAGAGTGCCTTCAGTCCGTCTAGTTTCACCCCTCCAAAGTAAATGAAACTCTTATTAAAAATTTGCCTCTAACCCTAAAGTCTCGAAAGAATATCCGAAAAGCGTGGAACAACATTTGAGCTTACCTTAATATACCTTGCAAACAATAAAAGACTATCAATTAAACTGTTGAATGATTTGTAGTTTATATCTAGGATGATGCTTGAATTGGGCTGGTTTGTTACACCTCATCCTTATGAGATACTTTGTAACCAACACAAATAGATGGCGTGATAAAGAATTTTACCTTATCCCTCTCTAGTGGGGAGCCATCAACAATAATGGAATAGAGTCTGGGCTGAAAATACCACATGATCCACTTGATAAAAATAGTTGAATTGCAAATAAGTGAAGATTTTCTCAACACAAGGTCACTTTACCGAAGTTATAGACCTTCTCATGTCAATTTTCAATATGCACTTTGAGGAAACTCTACTATACCATTCATAACTCATGACTTAGATGATATCGCTAGAGATTACTCACCAAATATGTTGTCTCACTTTGGTCTACTAAACTACCCTTATACTCTATGACTTCCACACCCCGTAAATTCTCGATATATAGATGATCTTATTCACATGTTGGTTAAGAGTTTTAAATTCCATACATGCTAGGAAAAGCCCTGGAAAGAATCTTATAAGGACACGTCAAACCATCGCCGTGAGGAGCCGGGCGTAATCCTCCGCGATGGCGCCATGTCACGGAGGGTGGGGCCTCCGCGATGGCGCGTGCCACGGAGGCCCCGTCCAGCCCATATATAAACCCCTCCACTTCGATTTTGCTTCATATAACTTATAATTTTTAAAAAAACGTAGGGGAATTGTGGGAGAACGCAGGATTTCTTATAAATATTCATCCGATTGCGCCACAAATGCGCCTAAACTCAAATTAACTCCATACCAAAGTATAAAGTCAGCAGAGAGCATTCCGCTGCAGTTGGTTTCGTGGAAATTCGGCCGCGAACTGTCAGGCAATGGAGTTATGTAAGTAGAATTGCTCCAAATTAATATCAGCATACTCCTAGTCCTAAATTGAGTATTTATCCCTTCGGGACTTTCGCAAATAGTGAGTTTTTTGGCCATTTTTCGATAAGTCAAAGTTTGGGCTATATATATATTATGCGATATCTTCTCGTATCATTAGTGTATTTAGTCCTACCTGATATATATATGCATGCGCTGGGAGAAATAGCGGAAATACCGACCGAGCTACGCCATGGCCTGGGAAATCAAAAGCGAAGGTATGTAAAGCTTGTTCCTTCAGTTAGCAATTCTGTATAGCAAATAGCGTGAACTCTAGAAGAAAGAACTTAAGTCAAGGTTGAGTCCAAGATATGAATCCGGGAAGAAGCATGTTTTATGTTATTATGCTATATTCGTAATAAAGGTCATGGAATCAAGACGGGACAAATCGTATATTATTTCGTATACGTTTAGCCCAAGAATAATCGCTTAATATACAAAAGAGATTCATAATAGTATATCACAACATGGATAGTATTTTCAGATCAACATGCTTGCTATATGTGAATATTGTTGTTGAGACTCGTTTAGAATAAGTAGGCAATCTCTTAGAGCTTCCCTTGCCGCCTAGGTTAATCACTGTCACTCGCCCGCCAGGATGAGAATACGTCACCTGCTGGAGTGGAACACTGTCCAGAGGACGAAGACGTGGATGCGCATTCCTATATCAAAGCCGACGCATAGCATTATAGCTTTTACCCTATCGAGCGTTTGCGCCTGTGTGAGCATTGCGATATAGATACAGATTACGCTTACGTTGCTGTGATTCCTCCTAATTCCGATACGTTTATAGTCGTGGGCCCAGAGATCCCAAGCCGCATACCTGTGGAGCCAGAGGTGTTCGTAGTTAGTAGGTGAGTGGAGTGATTTACTTTTGGGTGGTTTTTGACCCTGCAGTGGTATAGATTGGGGTTAAGCAGCACCTTCCGCGCATGGGGCCTGTATAGGTCCTTGTGGTTATATATGTATACATGTTATTTATTAGCCGATAGATAGTAGGATGTTATATCGATGTGCATGTTTCTACCTTACCTTCGCACATATGCTTTATTTCTGCATCCCGCTAGCCTGCATAGCTGTATACTTTCGCTATTCAATAACTACTAGTATTGCTTATATTCGCTATGCTCGCTGTTTTTACATATTCTAATATGGAAATTACACCCATTTGGGGTGCTGTATCACTTGCCTACGTATTCACGCACGAGAGCCGACACCTCATAATTTCAAACAACATTGAGTCACGCCCGTCATCCTGAGCTAGACAGCCTAGAGGTTTATTTTTGTTCTTTTGTTGCAGCATGGGTAGCCTGGGCCCCGTTCCGACCATCTTATCGCATTCTGAGGCTTGCGATTATGTATTCCCCGTGGTTAGTATTACCGGTCATGTGAGGCCGTGTATGTCTTAGCTTGTTTACGATGGCCGCAGCTGGGCCTTATAGCGAGAGTGGTGACTTTGTCGGTCACGTAGCACTTTAGCTCATGTTTACTTGATCTCGTAAGGTAACTAGACGCATGGTGGCCTTTTTGGCCCGCGTAGACTCCCCTTATGTAATGGAAGTTCTTGTTGGTTGTTGTGGTTGTACAAGTGGCTATAGGCCTAGCTTGTCAGGGGCTGTATTTACAAACGTTATATAGCCCGTTGATTCCGTGAATCGTAGTTAGAGCGCCCGCATAATCGAAGTGCTTAGGCTCGCAGCCCAGCGCTTCTTTGTGTCCTAGTAGGGCACTGTGCCGCCCATACCCCCTAAGGCTGGGCGTGACACTTCTAGCTATGACTTTTGATATGTAACACCCCAAAAGTTCCTTAGATCATACCCGAGATCATAGTAGAAATGACACTGTGGCTATTCAATGAGTCAAAGGACGAGCCATCCTTCCATGCATCCTATGGGCCATTGTATGTGGTCGTTGGATCGTCCAGCTTAACCGCCAAAAGTTGGCTAGAACCGAGAGTGCATTGTACTGACCGTTGTTTGGTTGTACGTACTGTTTGGAGTTGTCAAATCAGGTTCGTAGAGTAATTTGGAGGAAACGTGAGAAACCACAATGAGATCCCATGACTCATACCAGATGGTATGGGTCAGATCAAGGATTGTAGGAAGGGAGTTTAAAGAATTTGTTCATGGAGGTATCAAATAGCTACAAAGACTTAGTATGATTTATATGATGGTACGAATCATCGTTTCAATTAGTTGAGACATTGTAATACCTCATACTTTCTAAGCAAGTATAGAACCATTTCGTATGTGGATAGACCCGAATATGATGAATTTATGGAAATAAAGTGTTAAGATCAATTCTTGGCATAAGAAATGCATTGGATACAAATTAAGGTAATAAGGAACCTTTAGCATTGTTGAGTTAAGAGCCTTCTTACCGATTCGATTTTCATATAAAGTTCTTACAGGGTCAACTTCAAATGAACAAAGCTCCCATTTTACAAAGTGTTTTTGGGTGATTCAACATATCAAATTGAAGCTCTTTTTGATTCTAATTCCAATGCATCTAACCTTGCATCAATTGGAGTTCCTGGAGTAAAATGTTATGAGCAGCTTAGTAAAGCAACACTGTGCATAGGACGAACCTCGCACCGATCGTCCTATCAAAAATGACCCGTCCCTTTGGTTGTTGTTTTATCAATTTTAAGTCTTTTTCCCATAGCTTGGGGGTGTTTCTGATAAACTCCTATGCTTTTAAATCCTAAATGACATTGTTTTAGCTTCCTAAAGGTCGATTAAAGGAATTAACCTAGCCTAAATCCTCACCCTCTCCAAAAGAACGATAGCTGAAATTTCTTCTCAAGATCAAAGCTAGAGTTATTCATCAAACCTTTTCAAATCTTCTTGGGTTTTTCAAGGCAAATCTAGGAGTCAGTACTCAAGTATGTCTTGCTATGAATGGGGAAATCTTCCACCTCATTTCCAATTTCATTGCAATTCTATTATTTCAAGTTTTCAAGCATGTCAAAATGAATTCTAGGATTTTACCCAATTTTCCATAAAATCTTCATGCTATCTCTATAGGTTTAATGTTCTCATGTTTAAATTTATGTTTAGGCCTATTAGGGCAAGTTTGACACTTAATTCACTTACGAATTCATGATTTCAAGTTTATGAAGATTATGCTCTATTATGGCGATTTATGAATTTCTGCTTATGAGTCCATGATTTCAAGTATGATGAATTATCAAAGTATTCATGAATGATTATGAATTCTTAAACTTACAATCTTATGATTTTGAATTATGGTGCTTATTTCTAAGTATTTATGATTCCATGATTTTGGCAAGCCCATGAAAAGTCAAGTATATTTTTCATGATTTTAGCCAAGCTTACAAGATCAGTTTTAAAATATTTCGGAGTCAAGATGGGACCGAGTATATATTTTGTTCGGGGACCTCTCGAGGGAGTGTTCTCCCATCCAAGAGCACACCAGTAATGTCACACCTTTCGTCCCGGTAAGTCTTAGGACGGCTCTGCCCACTGAAGCAAGTTAGTTGGGGCATCACGTAAGCTCTATCATGATGGCGTCGATTATAAAGAGTCTCTCATTGTTCCTCATGTTTTCATTACTTATATTCATATTATGATATTATGTTTTATAGCATATTTGACTCATTGGATCGGGCTTATGAGTTTTCACTTATCATTTTAATTATGGTACATTACATAATTTCTATCCTAAACCTTGGGTCATTATGTTCAAATGTATGATGAATATCTCATGATTATGGTTACTTCAAAAATATGATGTTTAGCATATTATCCTTACTCGCATGTCCTATCTTGATTTATATTTTATGATTTCATACTATCGTTTTACTAGCATGTTTTACCACTTACATACTACATTCAAAGCAGCCAGCCACACTTATGCTATATCGTTTTCATGATATAGATCCGTGTACTAAGACCCAACCCGTAGTTAGAAACATTCTACTTGATCACTAGCATGGGTGAGTTCTCATCTTTCGAGGACTAAAGTTATCTACTTTATTTTATTTTTTTACGTCATTTTTAGTTTTACTTTGGAGTTAGTCAGCTTGTCCTAGCAGCCATCAATTAAGTAGAGACTTTTAGACATAGAGTTATCATGTTCATGTTTGTGATTCAAGAGTTTGACATTATCGATTATCTTGTTATCCATAAGGAATATCTACATTTCCAATTTAGCTTTCTTGCTTAGTTTTTCTTATAAGTTATATTGTGCTAGTAATATGCCACTTATCGGGTTAGCTTAGACCCATTCATGGTTCTAGGTCCCGTATCTCGACCGGGGAGTCTATACTTCGCCATGACAAATTTGGTATAAGAGGATTAGGTTTAGGTATGCCCTAGGGTGTCTAAAAGTCGCGTTGCGTAGTCTTTTTCTGTAAGGGTGAAGTGCCTACACTTATGCGAAAGAGGCTACAAGAAATTTTAGGAAACTTTCCTTCTTTCATGATCCTATCTCATGCTATAAAGTTCAACTTGTATTCTCTTCCCAACTCGTTCTATACGTGATCGCAAAGAATGCCTCCTAGAAGAGACAAGCAAAGAGGAAATAGAAACGAAAATCTACCAGCCTCCACCAACACCAAGAGGCCCTCTTAGTAGGCAACCGACGGATGTAGAGCCCGGGCCGCCGAATGCTTAATACAAAAGCCATGGTCATCAGCCTTAACTAGTAGGCAGTCCCACCTACGAATTACTAAAGGTAACAAGTAGTTACTAGGGTACGAGACTTCACTAAGAAGAGTTCATCTAAAATTCACGGTTTGAAGGGCGGAAGGTTTAAGGAAAGAACAAGGAGAACAAGAGGCTGTAACTAGCAATTTTGAGACTCCAACAGGTGGTCAAGCCGGTGGGAATCACCCACAACTTCAAAGAGATCATTTCTTCTAGCACCTTCATTAGTTCGTGTCCCATTAATCGGACCTAAAGGGGACCAGTATAGAGTCTGGCCTAAGATTCAAGAGAGCAAGTCCAGGATAAAGGAGATTACATATCTAGCTTGCAAGGGATGTGAAAAGAACCGCTTAGGAAAGTGCTTGATGGGTTCATATGCTTGCTTCGGTATGGCAAACCCTGGCCATAAGCTTAGAGTTTTCCTAAGAGCTCAAATAAGGTGAGAATATAGCCTAGCTTCATCTCTTCGCAGCTCGATGTACTCACCCACCTCAACAAAGGCCACGCCGGCACAGCAAGAGATAGCCAGGTTCGAGAGAGCTTGCTAGATGTAATCATAGGTAAGTCATGAGTCTTTAGGTTGATCCTCACACATTGTTAGGCCTATAAACCGTAGTAAAGTATAAAATCTCCTTTTAACATTCTAGTATGATACTTGTCTAGTAGATGGTGTGAAATGATTATCGCATGAAGTCTTCAGCCGATAGTTTAGCGGCAGAATGGGAAGTTGTGGAGCTAGTGATGTTAGCGTAGCCTTAAGAAGGGATCCAAGAGCCTTAGAATGATGTCTTTAAACTAAGGGAGAGATGGTAAGTGAAGTGCTAAGTCAAGTCTTGAGTTTTTCAGAAGGAAGTTCCTAGAAATAGTATCTATGGGATGTCGACCCATTCCTATTCGTATGTTTTTTCTTATGTTTCGGTCGATGTTGTATTCTACTCATGCTTATATTCGTATTCCTGCACGATGGTAACCGCTTCTTACAAAGTGATCCGAGTCTTACTTCATGACTCCATGAATTTAACCTCATGTCATGAAACTTGTTATATATGTAAACTCATACTCCTAGTATGCCTGCAGCTCTATAAACTCGGTCCTTAAGATTTTCCTTAACGGTTCATAAGATTGTGTTATATTAGGTCTATGCGTAGCTTAGATTTATTAAATGATTCATGCTCATGATTTCCTTACTCTAAGTCCTCGCGAATGTTCCCCAATGATGAAAATTATGGTTACAACGTGTACATTGTGATAACTTATTCATGTGATAGGTGTCGTATATAAAAGTTCACGGCTACGCTACTAGCCAAGTCGTGGAAGATAGGGAAATTCTTAAATAGCGTTAGCTACAACGAGCCATGGGATAATCATAAGTGATGTGCTTGAATGAGGTGGTGATGTACAAGCAAACTATGATATGGTGACTAGTGACTTCTGATTAGAGCTCGAACTTGTGTGACTTTCTTGTTAAGGGGGAACAATGTCTAGCGAATAACTCTAGGTTGCTCTGAGGTTTGGTCGAGTTAGGCTTGAACGTAGTTGAGGTATGCCATTGGACCCAGAGTTCGCATAAATAGGGGGCCTGGGTGAGGAGTGTGGTGGCCGGAAAGATTGAGCTTCATAAATCGGGAAGTATGTACTGTGGTATCGCATTTCGTTGAAAGTGGAAAGAGATAAATATGGGTTGCATCATAGGATGGCCTCAAACACGCCGACAACATGATTATATATGGGGTAATAAGTGGGATCAAATAACCAAGTCAGCACAAGCACTATTCTAGATTTTATATTTGGGAGTTAGTTAAGTTGCATAGAGTTCGTTTGTCCACTAGCTCACCTTTCAATTTTGAAGATCGATTCGTAAGGGTTTTGGTACTGTGTGAAGCTTAGCACAACTTATGTGCACCGAAAAATAGACAAAGTTGAGTAGGCCATTCGGGACTCGGAGGATATGTTGAAAGCGTATGTGATTGATTTTAAAGGTAGTTGGGACGGCCTGGGCTCTCCTCATCGAGTTGGCTTACAATAACAGTTCTCATTCTAGCATTCATGTGGCTTCATTTGAGGCTCTTTATGAGTGGAACTGTAGGTTCACCTATCAAATGGTTCGAGGAAAGTGAGGCTATGTTGATATGGCTAGATTCAGTTCATGAGGCTATAGAGAAAGTTCAAATTTTCACAGGATAGGCTTAAAATAGCACAGAGCCGATAGAAACCTTATACGTATATTAGAGGAGAGAGTTTGAGTTGGAGGCTGGCGATTGGGTGTTTTTCAAGGTGTCTCCTATGAAGGAGCAGAGGTTCATTGAGAGCCGGGTTAGTCCCCGATATGTTGGTCCTTATAGGATTTTGAGGTGAGTTGGCAAGGTGGCATATGAGTTGAGCTACCACAGAGCTTGCTTCTGATCTAGTTTTCCATGTATCTCTGTTGAAAAAGTGTATTGGTGATCTGATCATGTCCAAATGACACCTTGCAATTGAACTATAAAGTGGTCGTTGTCAAATTTAGTAACCCAATAAAGGTTGGGATCGATCCCACAAGGAATAGCAAGTAAAATAATATGTTAACAACAAATAAACTAACTTGTAATCAATATTTCGTAAAGGGGTTTGCAAATAAAGAGAATGAAATAATGCTAAGAATTATCGAAGTTGTTTATCAAAATTACTAAGACTAAACTAGGATTGTGCTCCCCATGATTTCATAACTCTAGTAGGTTTTTACTAGCGATCTATCCCTGGTGAATTTTGTGTAAGACCTAAATTTAGTACATCTAATGTTTTTTTGACTTAAAGATTACATTTATCTCCTTCTAGTTTCAAAGAGCATGTGTTAAGTGCACCAATATACAATAGATGTTTCCCACCCATCTCCTTCCGAACTCAAAAGTGAGTATATTATAGTTTTATAATAAGTCTTGGACTTTAACTATCCTTGATTAGATTGCTAATTAGATGAGAATTATTAATCTTAAATTGCCATTATTATTCTCTTTTCTCCTAACTTCAACCTCCTTGACGGCCAAGGAAGATACTGCTTGTTTTAACGCTTCGCACCGCCGAACTTTACCTTCAAATGAAGATATTAACATTTCACTTAATTCACCATTTAAGAATCACTATTTTATTATACCTACATTCATTAATCCATCATGGTTCTACAATCCTAAGTGCTAAGAGATTTAGCCGCTCATGCTTATGAGAAAACAACTATAAGATGTAGAAGAAATCATACTTAAATACTTACTTTAATAAGTATTTGTTTAACAAAAATCTCAAAGCCGAAAGGTTTCACAAGAATTTAATGAATTTTCAAGAATTGAATAGTAAATTGTAAAGTATGTTTTCTAACTTGCTAACTCCCTCTAACACATGATGAAATAAAGGGTATTTGTAATAGTAAAGAAGTCTTGTTTCTTCTTGGATTTGAATTGGGTTTGGTGGTCAGCTTGGTCGGCTGGGATTTATAAAGTTCGGCCGGCCGGGCATGTGATGCTGGCGAAGCCGCTCATAGCGCCATAACCCCGGCGCATCGCGCCTAGTTGCTTCATCCTTCCCGCATGTCGCGTGTGCCATGGCAATGCCTACACTCGATGCCAACTTCTATATACTCATTCGTTCAATCCTCATTTTTCCATTCTTGTACTTTTAAGTCGCATTTAAGCCTAAATTCATCATTTTTATACCTGAAAGCATCACATCATGTGTGTTAGCTCTCTTTCACAAATATATCATAAACACATGCAAACACACACAATTTTTTCTCAAAATTAGTAAAGTATTGGTAAAATATGGCTAAGAAACACGTAAATTATCATTCATCATGACCCAAAATTTCTTTTGTTGTTGCGGTAGAGAGCATTGGTGTGGAGGATAGCCTTACTTATGAAGAGGTTCCGATTGAGATCCTTGATCATCGTTCGAAAGTTGGTGAAACAAGGAAGTAGCTTCAGAAAAGTATTGTGGAGAAATCAGCTTTTTGAGAGAGCTATCCGAGAAGACGGCGCAGATATGATGACTAGATACGAGCATCTTTTCCCTTTCTACTGGCCCATCATGAAGTACCAATTTCTTCCCTAGTACTCTCTATTCACTTTTATGTCAAGTTCATGTCTCAAAGTTTCTTGCACGCCATAGCATGTATGTATGTTTTATGAATTTAGTTCAATCATGTATCTCTGGCCCGAGTCAAATCACTGTCACAAATACCTATAACTTTCTAGCTTCTTGAGATTGAAACTCTTTTCCTATCTTTTCAACTTACTTAGTCTCCATTCGAGGATGAATGTTTTCAAGGGGGAGATAATGTAGCAACTCCAAAAGTTTTCTTAGATCGCACCCAAGACTTATAGCTTTAAAAATGGCACCAGACAATTCAAGGAGTCAGCGATGACTCGCCCTTCCATCCTATGGCCCGTGTATGTGGCCGTTGGATCAGCCCAAAGTGAACTACCACTAGAACCAACGAGTGGATTTTATGGATCGTTGTTTGGCTATGTTGTTGTTTGGAGTCGTTAAATCAAAGGCTAAGAGAGTAAAGAGGCAACATGAGAAAACCACAAACAGATCCCACCTGGCCATACTAGGGGTGGTACAACACGTAGCAAGGATTCAAAGAATTACTTCAAGGGAGGATCAATAGCTGCTGAAACTTGGTATGATTCGTAATATGGTGGTAGGAATCATCGCTTTCAACGTTAGTTGAGATATTGTAATACCTCAGACTTTCGGGATAAGTTTGGAATCGTTTTATGTATGTGGATAGGCCCAAACCCAATGAATTTATAGAAATAAGGTGTTAAGATCAATTCTTAAGTGTAAAAGGTGCATTGAATGCAAATTAAGGTCATAAGGAACATCTAGCACAAAGTTGAGTTGAAAGCCTTCTTACCAATTAGGTTTTCGTATAAGTTCTTACAAAGGTAAACTTCAAACGACTATAGCTCCCATTCTACAAAGTATTTTTGGGTGATTCAACACATTAAATTGAAGCTCTTGAAGTCTTCTTTCCAACACATCTGACCTTGCATCAATCAAAATTCTGAGTAAAAGGTTATGAGCAGTTTAGTAAAGTAGCATCAGACATTGGACGAACCTCAGTACGGGTCGTCCTATCAAACAACGATCCGTCCCTTTGGTCATTATTTCTGCCAGTTTCAGGTCTTTTTTCGGTAGTTAGGGGATATGTTGTTAAACTCCAATGCTTTTAACTCCTAAATGACATTATTTTGGTCTTCCTAAAGATCAGATTAAAGGGATTAACCTAACTTAAATCTTCACCCTCTCCAAAAGAACGATAGTTGGAATTTCCCCTCAAGATCAAATCTAGGGTTATTCATCAAACCTCTTCAAATCTTCTTGGTTTTTTCAAGGCAAGTCTAGGAGTCAATTATCCAGATGTGTAGGATTATGAATGGGGGAAAATCTTCCATCTTCATAGCCAATTTCATCCCAATTCTATGATTTTAAGTCTCCAAGCATGTCAAATTGAATTCTAGGGTTTTACCCAATTTTCATGAAATCTTCTACGCTATTTCTATGGGTTTAATCCTCTCATATTTAAATTGATGTTTTACAGCTATTACGACAAGATTGACTCTCAATTCACTCACAAATTAATGATTTCAAATTTATGAAGATTATGCCCTATTATGCATGATTTATGAATTTCAAGCTTATGAGTCCATGATTTTAAGTATGATAAATTATCAAAGTATGCATGAAAGATTATGAATTCTTAAACTTATGATTCCATAATTTTGAATTATTTCAAATATGTATGATTCCATGATTTGGGCAAGCCTATGAAAAGTCAACTATGTTTTATCATGATTTTAGCCAAGTCTTACAAGATCAGTTTATGAAATATTTCGGAGTCAAGACTCCCCATACATACATTATATATATTTATATATGTATGTATGTTTGTTTTGGGAGTAGTGTCTAGCACCAAGTAGGTCAGAAATTCTAAGGACACTGATTTCATAAACTACGTGCCACCATAGGTATATATATTTATAGGAACCTCTCAAGGGAGTACTTCCCCCGCCTGAGGTCACACCACTGATATCACACCTCCATCGTTCTTTGCCTTGACAATTCTTAGGATGGCTCTACCCACTGAAGCAAGTTAGTTGAGGCATCACGTAAGCTCTATCGTGATTGTGTTGGTTATGATGAGTCTCCCATTGTTCCTTATGTTTTTAGTTACTTATGTTTATATATTATAATATTATATTTTAAAGCATATTTCACCCATTGATCAGTTTATGAGCTTTCACTTATGATTTCAATTATGGTACATTACATGATTTCTCTTTCTAAACCTTGGGTTATTATGTTCAGCGAATGATGAATATCTCATGATTATGATTACTTCAAGAATATGATGTTTAGCATGTTGTCTTTACTCTATATCCTATCTTGATTTATATTTCATGATTTCAGACTACCGTCTTACTAGCATGTCTTAGTCACCTTACATACTTAGTACATTCAAAGTACTGACTGCATACTCCTCAATAAGAATCCACTTCTCCAACTCCTTTGTCAACTTCTTTTTTTGTGTTGTACAGGTCACTAGGATTAGTGTGATCTCTCATCAAAGTTTGTGTACCAATCTATGTTTGTATTACTGAATTTTGATCTCCATATTACTGAAATCTTGATGATTCAGCTAGTTGATTTTAGCTCTAGTTAACTTGAAATTTCGCAAAATAACCCCATATATTTTAACCTTAAGTTTGTGCTCCAAGATGCTTCTACTAGATGGAGAAAATTCTTGTGATCTCATAAATAATTCAAAAATCCAATTGGCTTAGGTCCTTTAATATCATCAACTTCAAAGTGAATACTGATAGGAGTATGATCTAAACATCTATGGTCCATAATCATAACTTCACTTTGAGTAACGTTGAGTATCCAAGCAGGTTTACTAAATCTTTCTCAATCCTTCTATAGATATGCCCACTTGTCTATGTGTACAATCTCCTACAGCTTTCAGGCCTACCACATCTGATTCAATGAGATATTCATTGAAATTCCTAACCTCAGTTTTCTATACAAGGCCTTCATATTATCTATCTTCCAAGATAGTAAGAACATTAAAATCACCAACAGCCAGCCAAGGACCCCACAAATTACTATTCACATATCTTTGCTCATCCCACAAAAATTTCCTATCATCCACGGTGTGCAATCCATATATACAAGAAAAATGAAAAGATAAATTCAGGATAGAAATTCTAACAATCCCATTTATAATCTGATCACTAAGACCCACTACATCAAACTTAACCCTGTTGGAATACCAAATGACCAAAATTATTCCCTTGGTATTATAAGAATAATTTGCACACAAACTTCAATTGGGGGCTAGCTTATTTATAATCCTTCCAGCATGCTACTTGATAAGAAGTCAAAAGTACGTATTTTCAATCACTATTTTCCTTGCGTTTTAGTATTTTTATCATCTGTTAGAGTATTATTTCTATGGACTATGCTTGTATTCCTATATTGTAATTTTATAAGTATTTAATAGGTAAATATAGCGGAAATTAACCCATAATAAGCTATAAAAAAAGGTTCGGAGCTTTGAAGAAACTTTGAATATAATTTTGAATAAAATCAAACTGGTGCATTAAGAGGCACACTACAATAGATCCCAAACTTCACAAAAATAAAAGGTAGTAGGTTGGTGCAATGGGAGGCGCAACACACCTACCCCAAAACTTTAGAAGAAAACTATTCTGCAGAGAGGCGCAATAGGAGGCGTAGCGTGCCTGCTAAGAATAGATCCCAAAACTTCACAAAAAATAAAAGGTGTAGGTTGGTGCAATGGGAGGCGCAACACACCTACCCCAAAACTTTAGAAGAAAACTATTCTCCAGAGAGGCGCAATAGGAGGCGTAGCGTGCCTGGGGGTTGTATGGGACCAAAATTTTAGAATTTTTATTCCGAAATTAAGTATGGATAAGGGGTATTTCCACTACTATATATATAAACCTTAGGTGTTTTTAAGAGGGGGTTGGAAAACTATCACGGAGCAATGGGCAAAATGAATTTCTCTTCTCGGGTTACTTCTTCTCCAACTTTTTATCAATTCTTTGTTGTAAGCTCATCAATTTTATTCATCTTTTGGAGATTATAAATAGTTAAATATTATAGTTCTAGGGTTTTGAAATAAATATGAAGGGTGAATATTGATTATTGTTTATATTTATTAAAGCTTTTTGCTATTGAGTTGTGTATTTCTTCTTGGGCTAAATTATTTAATTATTTGACGAAATAGTTAAGCATTATATGCGATGCATTAATTGAACTTGAAAAAGGAAAATGCAAGGAAAATAAAAAGGAAAAGTACTTGTTTGTGAACCTTATAGGGAAATGGGATCGATTCGCTAATAAGGATAGAAATATACCCTTTAGCATTGCTATTTTATACAGATGAAATCTTACATGCACTTCACTATTATCCGACGACCATAGAAATATAGGCGTTATGGGTAGCAAGTAGTCTTAGAGTCATCGAAACAATGCTAAGCTAAGTGATATCAACCTGCAACTAGTAACTCAGGAAAGTGAATAAATATGGCAATTTGATACTTCAATTGGATTGTAGAAATTGCCAAGACCCTGGATCTTTTATATTATCTGAGAAACAACCAACTATTTAAGTATTTTCTTAAGTTTTAAATTTTTTTAGGGGTTCCTGAGGTGTTGCTACTGGAGCCAGCACCGGCTGAAGACCCGGATTTCGTTCGATCGACGGAATCAATCGTACTTTCACTGTTGTGGACCGGCTTTCATAAAGCACCTTTGGGCAGTAGCTACTATTGGGATCCAATTTCGAGATCTCGTCTCTGTTCGACCAGTCGGTCTCACAATCAGGCAGGCTTATACCATTACGCTCACGAGCAGAATCTTAGCTTGAGCCTACCTTCGCACACCTCCGTTACTTTTTAGGAGGCATCCGAGGGATTCGAACCCTCGGTAAACAAAAGCCTACATAGCAATTCAAATGCTACGCCTTAAACCACTCGTCCATCTCTCCTACATAATGATTAAAAATAATTCACAAAGAATTATTTCTTTATTTTTGAATAGTTTGGATAAGAGTTGACAAATAATCTAACAAGTCTCTATAGGTACGAGTTCTGAACTTCGCCATCAAATTTTTGGCATCGTTGCCAGAGACTTGGTAAAGATTGTTTTTTATTAATTTGAATTGTTATTTAGCTATTCAGCTTTATTTTTTTTCTTAGTTTAGTGCATCTCAGGTGACAGGTTAGTGTATGCATCATACCGCGATGGTAAATCAAGCGATAGTTGGGAGCAATCTAATTTATAATAGTATAGTATTTTTTATTTTATATAGTGTCACTTTTATTTGCTTTTATGTGCAGAGAAGGAGAAGTCTGAGTACACAAATTTCAAGCTAAGGAGCACATTATGAGCTAAAGTGTGGGGTCGTACGATCGATGAATTAAAGAAATATGTTGATAGCCAGGCCCTAGAAGGTCTTAGGGAGTATTTCTCACCCATGTCTTATTTAATTTTATAGATGTTCTGCATGACTTTAAGTATGGGGTGAAGTTATATCTTTTGATATTTTGAGGTTAAGGGTGAGTGTGCCACGAATTTTTATTTGAAAATTTTCAAAAATGGCATGTCTCATCCACTCTTCGATTTTTCTTATGACCTCAGTTCTTTTTCAAAGGGGAGACCTTTGAATTGGGTAAATTTTTTATTTTTAGGAGTAGTTTTAAATTTTATTTTTTAGGAGAAGAAAATGCTTTTTTCCAACAATGGATGGTTGACGACCATCTTGAGGGTAGTTAGTCATTAGGAACTAGGTAGGATACTTGAGCCTTAGAGCTTGAATGGCTCGCACTATTCAGCTCAGACTATTAGATATCATGATCATTATCAGNCCAACAATGGATGGTTGACGACCATCTTGAGGGTAGTTAGTCATTAGGAACTAGGTAGGATACTTGAGCCTTAGAGCTTGAATGGTAGGTGCTTGGGTTATGTGCTAATTTGATCGAATGATGCAAGTATTGGCTTTGAAAGTTGAAAACATGCTGTGAAAAAAATGAATGACCTCTTTCGATATATAAGTATTTCTAATGCTTGCCTAATTGAAGGTCTACATGAATTTGTCTCGAGTTAAAAATGTGTCATATGTGTTAGATAATTTACATACAGTTCATGCTTTCGTATTGATATCAAGAACTCTTCCGGTGTATGTGCTAAACAAAAGAAAGAGTGTTGAATTTAGGAGATGATATAAGCGTTTCTTTGATTAGCCTACTTTTGTCCTACTATAACTACACATACGTGATATCCTTAGTTAGTCACGTTAAGCCTTTATCTTATCTTTTGATAACCACGATTTAAAGCAAAATTCCTTTATTTTATTTGACCTTTAGTTTGATCCAAATGACTCCTAAGGCAAATAAAAAAACTAAATTTTAAAAGGAGCATAGTGAAAAAACGGAAAAAATTGAGGGTGGAAGTCCAAAGAAAAAGATGAAGAGTGCAAGAAGTGAAACAAAATATGTTCTATTAGTAGGAAGCAGAAAAAGAAGAGAGCAGGAAAAAATAGTAAAAACTTTAATCGCTCCTTAATAGTTACAGATAATCATATGCTTAAATGAATGAAGAAATAAGGAATAAGGAAGGGTAAGAAAAGTAAAAAGAAAAAGAAGTTAGCAAGTTGAAGATTATGCTTAATAAAGTTGAAAAAATTGGGAGTATTAAAGTGATTAGGGAGGTTAGTCACTATTCTAGCCAAATAATTTATACCCATCCCTTAGCCTACATTGCAACTATTTAAGCCCTACTTGATTCTAATTTTGGAATTCTTATATTAGTGGAGTATTTACACTAAGAGCAAGTCTATGAATCATTATATGTTGCATGAGAAGTTCTTTGTGAGAGTGGCGTGAATTTCTTTATTTATATTCCCATATATGTAATTCTTTCATATGTTTATGAGAAAAAATGTGGGCGACTCTCTGGTTATGAGGGCACATGGTTGACAAAGAATACATGAAATATTTGATTTTTTGATTAGGTTACATATGTTTGTTAGTCAATATTCACAAAGCTTGAATTAGTTAGGTTAGGTCGTCTTAAAAGGTTGTTCCTAAGCTTATTTTGAAGTTGAGGCTTGTTGTGCTAGAAACTTGAAATTTTGATATGGTCATAGTAGTTGTAGCCTGAGTAGACTTGTACAAATGGTGGTAGTCCATATAAGGATAAGGTAGAGAGCTTAAATTGCTTACTTGAGGACGAGCAAGGGTCTAAGTGTGGGGTGTTGATGGGAGGTCAAAAGTACATATTTCAGTCACTATTTTCCTCGTATTTTAGTACTTTTATTGTCTCTTTGAGTATTATTTCTACGGATTATGCTTGTAGGTATTTAATAGGTAAATGTGGTGAAAGTTAACTTGGAATGAGCTATAAAGGAAGGTTCCGACCTTTAGAGAAACTTTGGATGTGTTTTTAGAAAAAATCAAGCTGGTACATTGAGAGGCGCACTACAGCAGTGCCCAAACTTTAGAAAAATAAAAGTTAGCAGGTTGGTGCAATAGCAGGTGCAGCGCGCCTACCCCATTACTTTAGAAGAAAATTATTCAGCAGAGAGCAGCAACAGGAGGCGTAGCATGCTGGGTTTGTCCGAAATCGAATTTTTAGAATTTTTATTTCAACTTAATTAAGGCTAAGAGGGTATTTTCCACTTATTTTATGAATCGAATTTTTAGAATTTTTATTTCAAACTTAAGTAACGCTACAAGGGTATTTTCCACTTATCTTCTGAACCCCAAAACTTCAAAAGAAAATTATTCAATAGAGAGCCGCAACAGGAGGCGTAGAACGCCTGGGTTTTCCCAGAATGGAATTTTTAGAATTTTTATTTCTATATTAAGTAATACTAAGGGGGTACTTTCTCAATC
>JACEIK010003367.1:31868-42240 GCA_018107945.1 Datura stramonium | reverse complement strand
CTGCTAGTTATCTTATTATCTTAACATAATTAAAAGACGCAGGATTTATATTTAATGAGAAAGTTTGGCAAAAATATCTGATTAAAAAGAAATTTGTTTTCTTTTTTTTACGAAAATAGGACAAAGTGCACCATGTTTGCTACACCTTTTTGCAATAATTTTGCTCAATTATGAAGTTATTGTATTTTTTATGGATCCAATTGCTCACTAAAATTATGATAAAGTGGGTATGTACCTTTGTTCCCCACCCTCCAAGACAAAAAAAATATAGCTAGTACCTTAGTATATATATATGGAAGAAGAGTGATGATGAAAATATAAAGCATACAAACCTTGTCTAGCTTGTAAAGGGTGATTGGTGGCCCTATTATTTACCGGTATTTACTACGAATTCGTTTGACCATGAAAAATTTCTTTTAAATTTTTTTTGTAATTTATTTAAAAATTAATGCTTGATTATAAGAATTTGAAAAACATCGAAAATTGTAATTTTTGTTATAAATATATTTGTATTATAGTGAATGTCTATAAAGGTATTTGTATTGTAGTGGATACATGTGTTTATATTATAGTGAAAGTCTATCTTTTGGAGNCAAATACTAATAAATATCTTTCCTTCTTTACGTACACAGTTAGTTCAAGATTCATTGGAATTGACCAGCTAGTCAGTCAGAAAACAAAGACCGTGTCTTCACGCTGTTCTGTCTGAAAATTTACTTTTTTAGCAGACTTTTTTTTTTAATTTTTTTAAAAAACAAGTTGGATTGAATTTAACTCAATAAAATAAATTGAGCTAATAAATTAATGGGTTATTATTCCATTTAAAAGTTACTTAAAATGCATTAAAATACGAGTCATAACTCAATACATTTAATTCTTATTAAGTTTTAATTGTTTTACTTATTTTTTTTTAATTTTTAAGTTACTTATTCTTTTAAGTTTTAATTATATATATTTCATGAGTCAATTTAGATTACATATCAACTCCATTTTTAATGAGTTGAAACGGGCTAAGTTAATAAATAAATTTGTTGGTTTTGATTTTGCCACTCGTGGCACCATCCATGAAGGAATTAATTTTATTAAAGTAAATTAATATTTTAGTTAAAATTGTGCCTTATCTACGAGAGTAGATCTATTTTAATCCTTCAAATATAATTTTGAGCATTTTTAATTTTTTAAATTTATTAAAGTGAAGCACTTTTGATTTAAATAACAGAAGGGACTTAAAAATCAACTATGACTATTGAAAAAAAACATACGGTAAAAATCGAATAAAGAAAATACAATCGACTCGAGCGGTTTGATCCCAATTGCTTTTAAATTTTTTTAGAGTTAAAATCTACTAAGCTAGGTTATTTTCTTTCTTTTTTTCACGCCAAAACAAAAAAATACAAAATTGACAGAGCCCAATCATTTAATTATTCCGTGAAAATATTTTTAGTATAATCTTCGAATATTGTCTATTTTCTTTAGAGTTAACTCAATTAATTTTGAAGTTAAATTAAATTATATTATTTTAATATTTTAAAAACTATATTGAAAGCATTATAGGTGGTCTATTTCTTCAAGCAAAGTACGTTCAATTAGGACCATTTCTTCAATGATATGTTGGCGACTCCAATGTGGGCTTTCCATTTTCTTCTATGGAGCTCGGTCAAGAATTTTATTATTATTATTATAAAATGGCAATAATTTTATAATATTAAAAATACAAAATCAAACAATAATATTAACAATATTAAAATCTTAAAAATATTTTTAAAATTTAATAAATAAAAATATTACTTAACTATTATCTTAAAAATTTAAAATGTCCTACATCAACTAATGCAAAGGAAAATCAAAAGCTAAATAACTATAACAAAATCAGAGAAAATGAGAAACGTACTTTGCAATTTTTAATTCCAACACCAATTCATAAAATCACAATTACCAATTCATCAAATCCCCAAATTTGAACCATTTATTTTTTATGTTTAAATATTTTAAATTTTAAAATCAATAATAATATATTTTTTATCAAATATTAATATTTGATTAAAAAAACTGAAATGTAGAAAATTCTAATATCAAAGTTTTTTGACTTTTTAGCCAAAAAAATATAGGAGTTCGTTCATTTTTCTAGTAAAATATAAAAACATGTAGGAATTCATCGTTTTTTAGCAAAATGTAAAATGTAAAGTTAATTGATTTTTCTAGCAAGTATAAAATGTATGTGTATCCGGCGTCAAGAGCTGCATTCTCGGAGCTCCTATCCAAGTTAGGCCTCTCATGTAATTGTCATTTAATTATTTTTTAATATTTTAAATTTTAAAATTTTGAAACTTATAAGTTTTCATAAATTTCTAGAAAATCTTTCAATTTAAATTATATAGGAAATTCTAATATTTATTACTTTAAAGTCAATTAAAATTTTGTCTTTAATAAACTATTTACTTATACGTATATAATAATAACCATTTCATGTTACCTTTTTAATAGTATAAAAATGTATATTATATCATATTTATTTTTAACGTTAATTATTATTTTCTAATAATTATACTTATATATATATATATGTGTGTTAAATTAAATATATTAATTCGGATAAACGTACGACATATATATAAACTAGTAAATAATATTCGGGAAAGAGAAAAACAATATCCAAAAAATTTAAAATGAGAAAAATACTGTTAACGAGAATAAGGCGGGGGGGACTAGATAGTATTAGTATTCTTACTAAATGTTTTTTTTTTATTTTGGTATATTGAAACTTGACTAATCTAGATTTGCGTGTCGCGAAACCCATTTTGAGAGGAGGCGCTCCCATAAAACATCATTATTTCTAAAGTAGATTTAACAATTGTAGGACTTTCTATTTATCCAAATTATTCATATGGGTTTACAGTGAATGGTTGAGATCCCTATATCCTTAATTAAAAGACTAGGGTTCGAGCCATTCAAAATTAAAAAAATCTTGTTGAAAGCGTCGTCTCCAAAAATAGGCTCTACAATGTGCAAATTGAATTAAATCGAACCACAATGCGAATATCGAACACCATTTGGGTGACAAAAGAAAAACAATCAATTTGAAAATTACTCTTTATAATGACCTGTTTGGCCATGAGAATTTATCACCTTTTCTGAAAATCTTTTTCCACTTTATTTGAAAATCGATATTTGACCATGAAAATTTCAAACACAACTTAAAGTTGTATTGAAATTTGAAAAAAAAACTCAAAACCTTATTTTCACTTTCACTGTATTTTTCTTTTTCAAAACTTACACTAAATTTTATAGTTTCATAAAAATAACCCTATTTAAAAATATATTTTATGTCTTTTATTAAAATACATTCAAACTACCACATATTATTTGCAAAAACTATAACCAAACATAACTCTATCTTCAACTTCAATTTCAAAATTTTCAAATAAAGTGAAAAAATATCTGTAATAGCTCATATATGAAATCTAATTTATGACATTATGCGTCTATTTAGTATGAGATATTACTCTTTTAGAATTTAGAGAAATTTAAGTAATTTTGCTAGTTTTTAGTAATTGAAGTTATATAAACCATATTTATAAAAAATGCATTCACACTCTAAATATTATTTACCAAAAATATAATAAACACAATTCTAACTTTAAAAATTTTAAATAAAATAAAGAATATTTCATTTTCACGATCAAACACCCCCTTAAAGTAAATACAACAATTTCAAGGAACCTTTTGGAAACGACACATACGGCTTTATTTTTGTTGCCTAAACTTCAAGCAAATCAGATGCTTATTCCATTTTGGACTTGTACTTGTGACTTATAAGGTTCAAAATCACCTTTGCCAATTAAGGAAATAAAGTTTTTCTTTTTTTTTTTGTTATTTGATTCGTAAATTTTTACCTAATTTTTTTTTTTTTTTATTTTGTATAGAAAGGAAGATAACATATATTTTTCCTTCGGTATTTGTCTGTGTTTTTCGGAAGAATGCTTAAACTTTATAAGGTTTTAACGTTTTGAGCTTATGTAACACTTACAACAATAGTGTAGTAGAAATTGAACGCTCATTAGCTAATAAGATAAAAGTTTAATATCTCAGTAACTGAACAATCAAGATTTCTTTCTTGCATATATTTATAGCGCGTGAGAAACAAAAAAAAAGTACTCCAAATATTTTTCTTTTTCCATTGACATCTTCTTTTTCATTTTTTTTTCCTTTTTCTTTTTCTTCTTCATTTAAACCTTCATTATGCATTGATGAATGAAGAAGGCCAGATCTGCATTATTCAAAGCTAACAAGTTTTGAATAACTGGACTGAGATTATCTAAGGAAGCTGTATCATAGAGAGTATTTATCTAAGGTAAAAAAAGTGCGTATTTTTAAAAATAATAAATGATTTTGAGTGGCAGAAAAAGCTAAAAACATAAATGATTATGTTTAAGAATTTGATCCAATCTAGTAATTCTTTCTTCAATTTGTTCTAATACTTGTTTCAATGAACAAAAACGCCATAGAAGTAACATTTGATTGAAAGGTAAAAGAAATATTCGCTTTTACATGAATACTTAATGCATGCATTATATGTATATATAAATATTAATATTTTCTATATNTCTAAGCTAAGCCTCCTAACCTTTAGTGCTCTATTTTTACATATTAGAAAAATAATTAAATAATTATTTTGTCAAGTGTGAACTCTATTTTTAAAATGGTAAAAAAGTGAATGATATTTTACTACAAGACTTCGTACTTTAAATATCTAATAACAAATTAATTGTAGACTTTTCACTCTGCCCTTTATGAGATGATTTTAGCTCAAATTTTTTTCTCTTTCTCTTTCTCTTAATCTATGTGTTCAGTCAAACACTTCACATAATATTTTTTTTTTTGGTAACTGAACCAAAAGTGAACATTACAAAACAAAATAGGCCAGCCTAAAAACACAAGCATGGCCTTCCTACCAGACGTCAAAACTACATCTAAGTTTAAGCAGAACTAGGATAATAATCTTAACTCCTCTACTCTATTTATTAACTTGTGTTTAGTTCCAGCAAGTACTATTATCTCCTGTATGCACATCCTTATCAGTTGTTCAGGTCTATTTGCTTCACCTTGAAAAACTCTGAGATTCCTCTCATTCCATATGTGATACACACAAGCAGCTAACGTCATTCTGAGAAAATATGCTTTAGATGAATTAACTTTAGTCTGCAGCAACAACCAGCCAAATTCCTCTTCCCATTTTCCAGCCATTCTATCCACTTTCTGCCATTGTAGTAAAGAACTCCATACAGTAGCAGCATAGTCACATTCAAAGAATAAATGATTTCTGCATTCTGGTTTAGCCTGACACAGTACACAACTTTCACTAACTTGCATTCCCCACTTGAGAAGTCTATCTTTGGTATTTAATCTGTCTAGAATAGCTAATCTGAGGATAAATATCCATTTAGGCGCACCATAATTGTTACAAACCATCTTCTTCCAGATCACTTTTTGAAAATCCCCACGCAAAGCCTTATATATATGTTTAATAGAATATTTTCCCATTTCTTCTAGGCACTGCACAGTTAGTCCAGCTTCTTCAATGTACTTCTTAGCTTTGAATATCCTCTGAAGTAACCATGATACTTGCTTTGGCATTATTTCCTAAATCTGTGCATCCTTAATGTAGTAAGAATGTACCCATTGCACCCATAATCTATCCTTCTTTTTGCATAAGTTCCATAGGAGTTTACATACAGCAGCTTTATTCCAGGTTGGTAGATCTATAAAATTCACCTCTCCAGCAGTCTTAGGCCAACACAACTTATCCCAAGCTATGAGGGCCCTCTTGGATATATCAACATTACCTGTCCATAAGAAACTTCTGCACACTGCCTCCATGGTCTGTATAATTCTCTTTGCAAGGACAAAAACCTGGGACCGGAATGTTTAGATAGAGAAGAGTACACTTTTTATCAATTGAACTCTCCCTGAGTATGACAAATATCTGGTAGTCTAAGATGTGATTCTCCCCATAATCTTCTCCACCAAAGGTTGACATTGTATCACTGAAATTCTTTTAGTTCTAAGTGGGATTCCCAAATATCTGAAAGGCATTTCTCCTTTTACAAAACCTAGAGTCTGTAGGATATGTTGTTGGATCTCCTGCTTGACACCTCCAAAATAAATACAGCTCTTGCTTGTATTAGCTTTGAGACCAGATACTTCTGAGAAACTTTAAAAACATTGATATAACAATGAGACAGAAGCTATATCTCCCCTGCAAAATAACTACAAATCATCAGCAAAATCAAGCTGAATTATCTTCAACTTAGCACATTTTGGATGATACTTGAACTGCTTCTTAGTCTCTAGTTGTCTCAGCAATCTTGTTAGGTATTCCATTGCAATAACAAATAGGTTAGGAGACATAGGGTCTCCCTGCCTAAGCCCTTTCATAGCAGCAAATGGCTTAGTAGGATAGCCATTAATACCAATGAATAAGAGACTGTACTTATACAAATCATAATCCACTTTATAAACTTAGCTGGGAAATTCAGAACTTCTAATAGCTGTTCTATGAAAACCTATTCCACAGAGTCATACGCCTTTTGTATGTCAATCTTCATCATACACCTTGGAGACACCCCTTGCCTACCATAGCCTTTGACAAGCTCATGACTGAGAATAATGTTGTCAGTTATCATTCTTTTAGCCACAAAAGCAGTCTAACTTGGATCAATTATTCCATCCATCACATGTCTCATTCTATTTGTTAGCACCTTGGAAATTATCTTATAAATTGTATACAGCAAGAAGTGGCATATACTCTTTTATATTGGTTGGATTCTTCATCTTAGGTATTAAGGTCACACTGGTAATGTTAACTGGTTTGAACAGCTTCCCAGTTTCAAAAAAACTAATAACAGTATTATGACCTCTTCCCCAATAACAGACCAGGTTTGTTTGTAAAAATAAACGTTCATACCATCACTATCTGGAGCCTTATTATCATCAATATCCTGCATGGCAGCAACCACCTCATCTCTAGCTATTGCTTTACTCAGATTCAACTGTTGAGACCTGGTCAGTGTCTTCCCATTCTTCGTGACATGTAAGTTGATAGCAGACAAACTTTTTTGCTTTTTCCTCAATAGCTTCTTGTAGAACTGGATCACTTCATGTTGTACCTCCTTTTCAGTATTAAGGAGCTTCCCATCTAGTGACATCAATGAACTAATCTTGTTTTGAGCCTGTCTCTCCTTCATGCTTGCAAAAAAATATTTTGTATTCGAGTCCCCGACTTTAAGTCATTGTACTCTTGATTTCTGTTTGACAATCTTTTCTTCAATATTACTCCATTTTTCCTATTCCCTCTTGAGTTCCTTCTCTTCCTCAAAGTAGACCCCATGATGATCTATATCTCTCATCTGACTTTGAGTATGTTCTAAATCTTTCCTAATAGCATTGATTTTAGCCTCAATGCTATTATACTCTTGGACATTGAGTTTCTTCAATTCTTGTTTAAGCAACTTCAGCTTATACCATACTTCCTGCATTGGTGTCTGCTGTACTGGGATCTGCCACACTTCCTTTACAATCTGTAAGAACCTATTATGTTCAGCCAACACATTTAGGAACTTAAAAGGTTTTTTCCTTGTACACTGATCAACCTCCACCTTAATGGCATATGGAGAGTGATTTGAGCACATTGGGTCCATCACCACCCTTTCCAAATGAGCATACGTCTGCATCCATGCAGCATTTACAATTGCTCTATCAAGTTTACTATATACCTGGCCATTCGACCAAGTGTATTTCCTTCCTCCAGACTTCATTTCTTTTAGGTGATTATTCTGCACAAACTTATAGAAATCTCTCACTTCAATATCTTGAACAGGACTGCCCATAATCCTATCTTCAGCCTCCAAAATAGAATTAAAATCACTCATGATAACCCATGGACGTTTAACTTGAGACTCTAAATTACTTAGGTCCCTCCACATAGATAATCTAGCAGCTATATTATGCAGTCCATAGACTGCTGTCAAATGAAACTTCATTGATGAAAGAACAATCTCAACAGTTCCATGAATAAATTGTTCAGTCATGCAAAGGGATACAAATTGAACTACATTAGGATTCCACAATATCCATAGTCTACCTCTTCCTTCATCATTATAATTGGCACACCATTACCACTGGTTTGCAACCTTCTGAACAACTTTTTGTGCATACTTCTGCTAAACCTTATGCTCACTTATTGCAATTATACCGACCCTATATTTATTCAAGAACAAGCTAAGTTCCTTCTGCTTATAAACTTTATTTAAACCTCTAATATTCCAAGCAACTAGATTCATGAAAATTGTTAGTCATTCAAAAAGATGCTCTCCTGCACATCTCCTCCATCCTTAGAGTTTCCTACTTGGCTATCAACTGCTTTCTGACTGGATTCTGCTAACATACTAAATCCATTCAATATGGTAACATCCCTAATAGTTTGTATCATATTCCTGCTTTTAGCTGCTGATTTCCCTTTAGCTTCTCTCCACCTCTCAGGACTCTTAGTCAAACACGGAAATTCCACTTGTGACTGGAGATTTACTTGATCCTCTGGCTTTTTAATTTGTGGCTCTTTCTTCTGCCATACCTTCTCCATGCTAGGCTTTTTAGTAGGCACTATTTTCTCTTTTGTCGAACACCTGTGCCCAACCATCATACACAGGCATCCAATCATACTCAAGAGCTTGGTTGAAAACCTTCCCTCCTGGGTCCTGCACAGCAATCTCCGTTGGGAGGGCCTGGGTAACATTCATTTTAATTAGCAATCTAGCATACGAGATTCTCTCCACTTTTGTTGTACATTCATCCGCAAATAATGGATTTCCCAAAGCACTACCAATTCTTCTCAAAGACCCTTTACTCCAACAATTCAAAGGTAGGTTAGGCAGACGGACTCAAATGGGTATAGTAGTTAAGACCTCCTCCTTGAAATCAAAGTCAGCCGACCACTTCCTCAAGATAACTGGCTTGTTGTTCATAGTGTGTGGACCTGAATATAATACTTCATCTCTATCCTCTATGGGGTTAAAGAGCACCACGAAATATCCATGCAAAATTCCAGTTAGCAGCTATGTATCTCTCCAGTGCACCAATAGTTGGTGATTCTCACACTACATACAGGATAACCGCCTTACGCCACTTTTCGTTCTCCCTCTCCACTTCAATATCTAGCAATTGAACTACCTTTCTCCCATCTGCAATAGTAGGTGCAACAAAAGATAGATCCCTTCCTCTATTCGTTAATCTTGTACCCGTGAACAGTGTTCCCCATTTTGTTTCCACCTTTTGCTCTTGCAGATCTAGCTTATGTTGTACTATATCTTCACCTTTCTCCCCTTGTACCCCATTTACACTGTGGCCACCTTCCTTAGATAGTTCTGGTCCAATTGATACTGGTGAATTTAGTACCAATGGCACAGAATTCTCCAATTGAACAGTTGCAGTCTCCAATTCCATACTTATACTCCTCTTCACTTTTCCTGATCCAGACGATCCTGTATCTTTAGCTTTATTCCCCTTATTTCTCACATCTAGTTGTAGCTCCTCCCGTGGTCGTATCTTGCGAGGTCGACCTCGACCCATTTCCGGCAAGGGCGCAATATAGCAATCACACTATCCTACGCCGAGAGAGAGAACGCTTTTTTACCACTTCACATAGATTGAAACGGAAAAAATTATAGATTTAACTAAAAGAGTGAATAACAAGATTAGATTAATTGAAATAACTTAAAATATATTGTGTTTCTATAAAATAAAATTAGATTATACAATTTTTTTAAAAGAAGAAGAAGATAAGGGAGGAATAAGAGGAGGAATTCACGTATTAATACATAATAAAATTATATTCTTTAATTTATTTTTTTCATATTGAAATTTATGATAAATAATTAGTTAGTTTAATAAATAATGGATTGATATATAAGTTAACAGAATTTTAATTGAAAATCTTAAATGTGAGTACTTTTAATATAGTTCAAATAAGGAAAGATTTAAGAAGCAAAATTTTAGTCAATTTAAAAATACTAAATATTAGGAGTTTTACTTTTTTACAAATTAGTAAAGATCAATAATAATTAAATAGCAATTAATTGAGGAAAATAGTAAATGAAAATTTTATCTATTGTAAAATTTTTGAAGATTGTAATGCATCTTCAAACAAAGTATAATTGTTTGAAAAAGTAACAGTAGAAAAGTGAATGTTGCATTCTTAAACTATAGTGTTGTTATCGAATCAAACATCAAAATACAAAATTTGCATTAACACTATTAATGTGTCCGTTCATGATATAACATATCTTGTTTTGTTGTAAATATTTTTTTCACTTTTCAG
>JACEIK010003367.1:8385-26802 GCA_018107945.1 Datura stramonium | reverse complement strand
TTTGAAATTGGCTATGGACATCATTTATTCAAGCACTGCTTATTCTCAATCACAACTTAATAGTATATAAATATACTACGAGAAATATCACGAGATTGCATAATGAGGTATTTCTTATAATTATTTAATAAATATGAAAGCAAAAAAGTAATACCGTACAAATATTTTGGAAGGCACAATTATGAATTATGTAAGTTTCCCTAATTTGTGTCCAAAAGCCTACTAAAGAAGTCAGTGGCAAGTCGTCATTGTTCTTGACCAGCAAACAAGAATTTCTGAAATGGCGTCTCTGTAACCTCACCCCCCACGAAACTAAAACAAGGGTTTTTCTTACCTGAATCACCAGCACACACATATATATAACCAAAATCTTCTTTGGGGGGTTTCTCTGTTAGTACCTTCTTTTCAGATTCTTTTATAAACCCTAAAGTTAATATCGTCTGTCAATTATGAAAGAGGAAGAAACTGGGCCGCAAAATAGAGAGTTATATGCATTGCTTCACATATCTCCAGAAGCTTCCGATGAAGAAATCAGAAAAGCTTACCGTCAATGGGCTCAAATCTATCACCCTGATAAATATCAAGCTCTCGAGGTACTCATCCCACTCTCTTTACCGTTTTTTTTTTCTTTCTTGCTTATCACTGTATGTTTTGGTACTATACTAGCTTTGGATAAAACCTTAATTTTTATATTTGGAGTTAAAGGGTAACTCACGTATTGCGTCCGCGTTAGCTTGAGCTAACCTTCCACCTGTTACCTGAATTAAAGGATAAATTATGTGTTATTGGAATTAAATGGACCTGTACAGGACTGAGTGGACATAGAGGATTCATATAGCTGACCTCCAACTAGGTTTTTGGCTGAGGCTGAGTTCAACATTTTGATATTTTTTTGGAACTAAGACAACCCCCTGATTTGCCTATTTTTCCTTAACCAGTTAATTGCTTAATGTGTGAATGAAAAGGGCCTGAATAGAATGGAATGGGTATATAGAGGATTTTGAACTGAGCTAGTTTTTAAAAAAAGACTAGTTTGCCTATTTTTTCCTTGAGGGATAAATTATGTAGTGTTGAAATGGGCCTTGATTAGATGGAATATATACATATAACCTTCATCTAGTCTACTTCAACTAGTTTTCTGTTGAGGAGTAGTTTTTTGATTGATACGTATGAACTATGACTGATCCTGTTTTTGCCTTTGATATCGGTGGAA
The DNA here is from genome assembly GCA_018107945.1 of Datura stramonium. Taxonomy (NCBI): domain Eukaryota; kingdom Viridiplantae; phylum Streptophyta; class Magnoliopsida; order Solanales; family Solanaceae; genus Datura; species Datura stramonium. The sequence continues at coordinate 25,589 of JACEIK010003367.1, read as the reverse complement.
TGTCTCTGTGCTTGCTTTTGCTCAATTTTCTTCCAGGTATTTTGCATTGCAATTGGCATATTTATTCTTTTCCCTATGTTTTTCTTTTTGCATTGCAATTGGCATATTGCAATTAATCTTGCCACCCGCAATAATAAGTTAGGACTTGTGCCAGTGGTGCAGGGTCAAGGTTTCCACTTCGCGGCTGCGAGTTCGATCCCGTATGGCACCATTTGTTGGCAGAAATTTTTATGCCTGCATTTTTCGTTACTTTTGCCCAAAACTAAAGCTTCACACAAGATTCAAACCCACAAAAACACTGCAATAAGAGTTAATACTTTAACCATCAGGCTATGGAGATCATACATTCTTAATGCACATTAATATTTTATATACATTCATCCGATAGCATTCTTAACTTATTTTTTGCCGACAGCTTTTTGTTTAATTTTTGCTGATTTTCTTTTTCCTTTCCATTTTAAGCATAAAATATTACTCTTTCCGTCTCAATTTATACCATACCTTTTTATTTAAAATCTATTCCAAAAAGAATATTACCTTTCTATAATTAGAAACAACTTAACTTTAAAATTCTCTTTTCATTATTCCTAATGAAATATTTTGTAGTTACACAAATATCTAAGATTTAGTTTAAACCACAAATTTCAAATGTTTTCCTTTCTTTCTTTCTTAAATCTTGGGTCTAGTGAAATGGTATTACATAAATTGGAGCGTAGGGACTAATAATTTTCTTCTTCCAACAAATCCTTTCTCCTCTCTTTTCGTCAAATTTTCAAAAACTCGACAGTGATTTTCTTTCTCCTCTCTTTTCGTCAAATTTTCTAAAACTCGACAACGATTTTCTCTTACTCTTTGTTTTGTTATCTAAATCATTTGGATAAAATGTATATAAAAATTAGTTTAGGCTATAATAATTTAAATCTTGTCGAAAATTTTAATTTACAAAATAAATGCATGTTGCAATAAAGGATGACATGAAAATTATACCGAAATCTCATTTGATTTCTTTGACCTTTTTAGATTTTCTATTAGTGTGAGTCAATACTTTAACATAAGACTTCGTCTCTGTTACTGAAATTATATATGTGAAAATTTTCTGCCTCTTTATATTTAATTTGTTACATAAAGCGTGAAGTATTTATAATATAAATAATTATGCCATCATTGAGTGTTTTAAGAATATGAAAACTCGTTGTAAATATTAATATTGTTGGAAGTTTTTTTTTCTTTTTGCCGAGTTATCATAATTATTTTATTTTTTGTGTTCGATCTATTTGTCTTTATAAAGCAAAAAGATAAATAATCGAACCAGACTTGTCCTAAGTTGCTATATACTTGATTGAAAATAGGTTAAATATTTGATCTATTTGATTAACACATCTATGTTTAAAATGATATGACACCCGTAACCTTCAAATTCTGGATCCGCTTCTGATTAGATATAAATTCAACTTTTTCTATGCGATTAGATAGTTGTGAATGTTTTACTTTGAATCAAATTTGGAATTTGGGAGCTATTTTTTGTTTTTTGACAAGTTGAAATTAGGGTGCTAGTATTCGATTTACCATCATAAAAGACAAAAAGAAACTCACGTCTCCTTGGTTCATTCATGTGCTTGTTTAGCGGAGGGAGATTCAGGATCGACTGAATTTTTGAAGATGAGTATAACATTGTCTTGTCCTTGGTACATGTTTTGTGCAATGAGATTAATAGCTTGCTTAACTGGTACTAAATTAGGATCTTCCTGAAAAAGTAGGACCAAGATCATATCAGTTGCTGGTGCTTCAAGGTTCAGAGCATTATACAAGTGATTCCTGCTGAGATTGCTACATATTGATCCTTGTATAATTACTGCTTGAGTCTCTTCTAAAAACTCTGTTCTTCCTAAAGGAATAGGGCAGAAGATAGAAAGTGTCTTCCAATGGGGAAGAACATGGTAGAAAACTCAATAGCTGCCAGCTCTTCAACTTTTTTGCGCTTCTTAGTCTCCGGGGTGGGGGAATGGGAACACGTACTATTGAGTTCAATGGAATCTATATTAAAGATTTATGCAACAGTGCCAATTGTAGGAAGAAATTTGTACGCGTCTAGCTTCCTTGTTTTCTTGCTTATGATGGATGTTAATGTCATATTTCTTATGTTCTGTCTGACAGGATTGGTAGGGGAGGCTTCATAAGTACTGCATTGCATTTTTGTTATTTGGCAAATTTAGATATCTTCGCTAAACAACCATTATTATGGTTCAGGACCTTATCTATCTGAAAACTAGGACTTGGATCTTTCTTATTGCAGTGCTTAGGCTATTAGGTTCTGAGACATTTATACAAGTGGTTGATTGAGATTACTACGTTTTTGCTCTTTGTGCAATTATTGTTTGTATTTATCTACAAACCTTTCTCAATAAAGAAAAAGGTAACAAGAGAAAAACTCAGTTTTTAATGATATTGAACTTCTTTTCTCCTCTTTAATTCAGGGGGTTGAGGAGGTGGGGATCTCGCAGTGAGGTCAAGAAAATCTATATATTTCAAATTTTAGCAACATTATTACAAGATATTAAATAATTGCCAAGTGTTGGAAGTAACTTGTCTGGCTTTCTTAATTTCCTGATTATGAAGGTCAAGTTGTGAATATATAGTGGCATATTTGTCCTGTTTCAGATGAAGGAAATTGCAACCGAGAATTTTCAACGAATATGTGAAGCTTATGAAATTTTATCGGATGAGACGAAAAGACAAATATATGACATATATGGTATGGAAGGGATTAATTCTGGTTTGGAACTTGGTACTAAGCTGAACAAAGCTGAAGAAATCAAGGAAGAACTTGAAAGACTGCGTCGTCAGAAGGAACTTCAAAAGGTTGCAGCGCATCTCCGACCTTCTGGTTCTATTATGGCAAATCTGTCATTGCCGCAGTTTTTAGAGGGCGATGGCATTATGAAAGGGTAAACATCTGTACTTCTTTTGTATTTCTATGTCTTAATTGCTTTTGTAGATTAAGATGACAATTTAGATATATGTGACTAGGTAATTTATAATCCAATGGCATGGCACAAGCCAACTATTGCATCTATCACGTTGTACGTATTAAAATTCCTTTGTCCTTAATCCTAGATGAATATGCAAGCCATGTTCCTTTAAGTTAACTTGTTGATGAGTGAATTCCTTTTAAGTATGTGAGTTATTGTTTTTGTGGGACAACCTGCATAAGAATGGTTCTAAGCTGCCCACAAAAAATGCTGGTGGATTTGGAGCTAATGAGCTTATGCTTTCAATTCTTTTAGCTTCACCGTGTGCTTCTATGATGTTGTAGTGAAGCAAAACCAGGTTTGAGAATTGTACCATGAAGTGGAATATACTAGAAACAGGGAACTTGAGGAATCCTTGTTGTGTGTCCCCAACAAACTAGCTAAAGGGTTGTTTAAGCTTTAAGAAAGGTGAAGACGATTAAAATTGCACAAGAGTCGCTCTGCATGCTTTTGTAGAAGTTTGGTCCTAATTTTCTTCCTTGACCCCTTTTAGCTACCTCCTCAAGAGTTTAGGTTGTTGTGATCCCATTATATGTGCACTTCGGTAACTTAATACATTACACTTTGTCAACAGAAGTAATGACCTGGGCAGCCTGTAGACTTATGGACTGCAGAATTGAGCTGCTCTAGCGGAACATGCATTGTCTTGCTAGCTCTACTGTCATTTTTGTTCAGAAGCACCAAAGTTATTCTATTGTATGATATTGCAACACTAATGCTTAAGCTTGTTTAGGCATAGTTAGCAATATGTTTCTAGCTGGCGGCTTTGAGCTATTTTCAACCTTTCTCAGATGAGTGGATATATATTTATTGTTTAATAACAAGTATATATCAATTTAAGAAACAAGAAGTAAAGCAAGTACTCCCTTCGTTTCAATTTGTTTGTCTTAGTTACTATTTGGACAATCAAAAGATATTTTCTTTGGCCATGATTTTTCTAAATACTTTCTAAATATTTGGAATTGTTAACTATCATGACTTACTGTACTTTTTATATAGTTTCTAAATATGTAAGTTCTATTTCAAAAGAATTGAAGATTCTATATGCAATTCATACCGAACATTAATTAGTTTGACCCTCGTACTCCGAATCAAGACAAACAGAATTGAAACAGAGAGTGCATATAAAAACATGTAATAAGCAAGTCTTTCTGTGTAATTGCATCACATTTAGACCAAAAACACATTTCAAATCTTACAAATTACAATCCACTAAGTTTCCTTTAGGCATCGAGACTATCATCATTTTCCATGTTGTGAAATCATAATAATTAATGTGAGTTGTTTGTATCTGCCATCTGCGGGGTTTTTAGGGTGTGCATGATATATCAATAAGTTAATAAGACATTTGCATTGTTTACAGCTCCAACCAATGGATTAGTAACCCTTATGGCAACACATAAGAGTAAGGTAAGGGCCCTGGAAAACTAGTTACCTGAGGGTCCACTTTCTGCTTCTGATCTCGATAGAGATGTTGATCGTTCGGCAAGTCCAAGTTTGTCTTCTATATGATTATTCAGCAATGCCTCTTTCTATTACCGCATCTTACCTTACATGTTTCTGGGCTTGATTGTCAGGATGGCTATGGCTAGTGAAGTCCAGTCTCTCAGATATCAAACATAATGCTGTTGCCATCGGTGGAAATCGGCGTTAATGGGAATACCGGCGGTGGTGCTGCATCTGTTGTTTTTAGGCATCAAATGTCATCAGTTTCTTCAATAGAGTTTATGGGGTCTATGGGTTTGAGAGCATTATTAGGAGTACAGACAACTCGGTAGGATGGTTATTTTGCTATGCGTTGCAGATCTCCAAATTTTTAGCCAAATATTGACCTGTTTTTTGTCTCATCAGTCATATATCTGTTCACTCTACGGCAACAATGGGTCTTGTCCTTAAGAGATGGTTCTGTTAATCTCTCCAACACTTGGACACGCCAGCTCTCTGATACTGCTCATGGAAATGTAAGCTATTTTGATTGATATATCTAGAAGCTTAATTATTTTTTTTTGTATAATTGTACTATTTCTTTATGCTTCGTGCCTGCAACTTAAGTCAGAAGATTGATGATCTCTTGGACCATAGCATTCTGGAACATACTCGTTTAGGGGCTGCGGCATGAAATTTCCGATTACTGATATCCGCTCATTCTTTTTAACCTCAAGAAAATCTTATATTTATCCGTCTGCCTTTCATTTTTCCAGATACATCTTTCATTAGGTCCAGAGTCATCTATAGCTGTTGGATGGCAGAAGAAGGAGCGAAAGGACTGCTCGGAGAGATCAAGGTTCCACTTTTCTGCTCTAGCTCTAAAGACATTTATCTTTTGATTACATTCTCTTATAAAAGCTAATTTAAGAATTTTTGTTTCCTATTTAAGACTTGCCCATGTCATCATTGTTTATTCTTGAATTGAGTAACTACTGGCCGACACTTTCTTTGGTCTGGTTATGAGGGATTCTGCACTTGTATTTTGAAGTCCACACGAACATTAGTGCTCTAGATATTTTCATTGGTTTTGTTAAAAACAGATGAATTTGTGTCATCTACCAGTCGGTATGGAATTAGCATCCCTTAATGGTTAATATATTTCTTGGCCCTAATTTACTTTTTCTGGACAAGCAGAACAGACACCAATTAATTTATGAAATCCAGCTTTCCTAGTAGGCACAGAGCATAATCTCCCTGCACCTGATTAAGGCTTTTTCATTACTTGGTCATGACTTGTGTCCAAAAACATATGGCCAAACTGTTGAATTAGATTAAAATGGTTATTTTTTGCTATGTTACTTTAATATCATTTGTTTGGTTTAGTATCATTTTGAAAAAGAAATTTTGTACAGATGTAAGAAGTAAGAAGACCCCTCACCGTTGAAGAAGTAACCATAGAAACAAAGGAACCCACTAGTTCTTTTATTTACTAGATTTTTGATACATAGGAAAAAACAATTTCTTAATTTCTTTCTATTTCACAGTGAAATACCTAAAAAGAAGAAAAAGTAGAGTAGTCAGAAGGAAGGTTAGAGAGAGCCAACGCCATTGGGAATTTTGATTCTATACATTGGATAAATCCATTTTGGTGACAGAAGTGACCATTATGTATTTTAAAATTAAGAAAGGAAGAAAGGCACTCTTAATTTTAGCAGTTCTCAAATATTTTGCTGCTAAAATCTAGGAAATAAACTTGTGTAGATTGGTGCCCCTTGAAATGTTCCCTTACAGTGGGTTGTTCCTTTATAAAAAAGAAAGGAACTCAAACTTTCCAAACTGGACAAGCTGGTCGAGTTCTATTCAAGGTTTTTGCCTGGTTCTTCTTTCAAAATAAGATTATGATTCATCGCTCTTGCTCCCACTTGCATTAGTTTGAATTAGAGCTGTAGATGTTCCACAATGTTTTGACTTGCGTACTAGCAGGAACAGGGAAAGGCTAGTAATGATAGTATTAGGTTATGTAATAATGTGACTGGTCCATTCCACCCTCTAATTTTCCTTTCTTTCATGTGAGAAGAAAGCAAAATGCTATTTATGTTGGAGCCCTCCAAACGTATTTCGAACTATGTGTCTATTTATGCATATAATGCAAATATACGATTTGCAGCTTCATGTTCTGTCAAAGATACCTTTTTCCTCTTTTAGCAAATTCAACCTGACAAGTACATTGGGTTCAAATGATATTAAGCAGCATTAAGTCATCAACCTTCCTTCAAGAAGCATCTTAACATTATCAATTTTGAGAGACTTTGAGCATTCTTTTATCTATATATAATTTGCATCCATCGTACTGCAGCTAGGGACAGGGTCATTTTGGTGCATCTGCTTAATACACCACAGCTTTTCCACAAAATCTCATGGGCGTATCGCAGCCAGAATTGGAAGGTTTATTGATGTTAATAATTCCTCATTTCTTTTTTGAATAGTATTCGACTTATCGCCGTTACTTTGTTAAATATGAAGGTCCTAAGCCTTGACATTGTGTACTTCTTTGCTTAAATAAACTAAACAATCTGTGGTGGTACATGATGTGTTTCCAATTCTGTTTTAGATTTATTTTGTTGAATGATCAAATCTCTCTGACCATTGTTCGTCTCCATGTATCTAGTTTTGGATAGTACACATGGTAATGGTGATGACTAAGGCCTAAATTTTACCTTATTAAAAAAATGGTGATGACTAAGGCCTAGTACTCAATTGTAGCTTGAGTAAGTCAATACATAACTTGCATTAGCTATTGTTTTAAATCCTGGGTTTGTAATCAGATTTCTGTATAAGCTGGTTATAAAAGCAATTTCACATTATCTTCTTGATTACTTTATTACTCCCTCTTATTTGTTCTGGTATTAGGTAAAACTTTTATGAACTTCTGGGAAGAGAAAACCTGCTAGTATCTTGGAAAAAAGGCATAATCAGATTCCCGTAAAAGCTGGTTATATGAGCGATTTTACGTGCCTTGATTGTTTACTTTATTATCCCATCACATTTGTTCTGGTATTAGGTAAAACTTTTATCAACTTGTGGGAAGAGCAAACCTCCTAGTACCTTGTAAAAAAATAAACTCATAGCATCTTTAAATCAATTGAAATACTCTGTATTTTCTGTTCTCTAGTTCAAAACCAGGAACGGCATTTTCTTTAATTTTCAGCTTTTTTCATATGTTCCAGGAGAACTGTATATAATCAATTTAAGCTGAAAATATAATCAGATAAGCTAAAAAACACCATAGTCCAGATTGCCTGGATTTATCTTTCTGCTCAAAATTTCCTGTTCAAGTGATATTATAGCCTCTTCTCAGGACATTCTACATTGTATTGCAATGCTGCACTTGAACTTGAATTGGGAGGTGGAAGAAAAATATCTGAATTCAGTACCATTCGGATGCTGTATTCTGTAGGAATTCAGGTATTTATTCGCAAACTAACTCCTTTCACCCCTCCCCAAGAAGAGGAGCGGAGCCTTCTTCCGTCTGTTAACTTTTGGTAGACATGATTTAGCATTCTTTAGAAGTCATTATTGCAAGACGCACATGATTTTCATGTTTTTACATCTCATATCCATTTTTGATCACAGGGGATCTTTGGAAGTTTGAGTTATCGTGAGGGCCAAAGTTGATTGTTCCTGTAAGTAGTCTCAACTTGGTTTCATGCCTTTATCTTTCTCTTTCTTTTTCCTTTTCAGTTTGTTATTCATGTGTTCGTGACTTTGGGGTCATATTCCCCAGAATTGTTTGCATCAACAGCTGCTTCTTAATCATGATGCCATCAGGCTCTTCCAAGATGATCAGGAGTCTAGTAATGATCTAAATTATAATGAACCCTAAACTAATGCAAGATCACTTATTTTATTATAATAGTACCTCAACCCATTGAACTAATGAAATATTATATCCTACACTGCGAAAACTAGAATTCCTACTTGAGGAATTGGATATTACGGATGATCTTATCTAATTTTGATTGGATATTAAGTATGCTTGTTCTGATGGTTTCACCCAAATTCGGTTAACTATATTTCAGAAGTGATTTTAATCCAATTAGGTGAAACGATCGAAAGTAGCACAGCTATAACTGGCAAGTTGAAAGGTATTTGGTTGTGCTGTAACTTGTAGACAGGAGTTGCAAATTGATTGGTAGATACAGGTGAAAGGTTTTGCTTGTTCAAACTTAACTTCAACTTTGCATTCAATGCTATTAACCATGCGAAAAAAAAAGGGCAGCCCGGTGCACTAAGTTCCTCTATGCGCGGGAGTCCGGGAAGATTAATAGAGCATTAATCTGTCTTGGGTTAAAAGATGTTTTCAGGCGGGTTCTACGGTTTACCTCTGAGCTAGGCATCCTTGAAATGCCTTGGGGTGGCAGTGGTGAGCAGGAGTATTGCGGGGCATTTGCTCGAACTGATCTGCCTCGAGGCCCTTTTTGAAATAATTCAGAGTCTCTCTAGTTCTGCCTAGTCTAATCACCAATAAAAATCCTAAAAATAGCACAATTTCTTTTGCTTTTCTTTGCTGTCTTGCATTAAGAAGCTTATGGTTTAACCTACTTTCTTCCAGCGGTGGCCAACACCCCCCCCAAAAAAAAAAAAAAAACCACACACACACAAAAAAGACTTTTGCTATGGTTAGTGAAGATTGTTTCTATAAATAAGTTGGCTCAAAGAACTTACCGTTTATCTGAATATTATCTGTCTCAATCAGAATCTTTGTTATTCACACTGTTAGTGTTTTCATTTGTACTACATCTCGATGGATGCAGGTATTGCTTTCTAGGCATTTGAACCCTGTTTTTGCGACTGGAGCATTTGTGATACCGACCTCACTGTATTTTGTACTGAAGGTTTGTGTTCTATCTTCAAAGTTCAAACTGACATTTGAAAATTTCTTTCCGGTCAATAGTAAACTATCACATGGTGGGTCTCTCAGTTGTTCTCTGGGAGAAATTATTATATTACTGCTTTCCATGTATTTCTGTTATAGAATACTTAATTTGGTTGAGATAGAAATCCTATTTCTTCTGATCAACACATCAATATCCATAGTGTGTATTGTTATGCCAGAACATTTAAATTCTTTTTTATTTGGTGGCCTATAGGTTGGTTTTCCTTGGTAATTTTGCTACCCATTTAAAAGACTTTCCAATTGATGGCCCATATTTGCATCTACTTATTTCCATCCCTGGATGTTTGAATTAGCTTTTGCTTTAGTTATTGGTTTTGATTCTGAGTTGTTGGGGGGTGCCTCATGGTAGCAATGAAATGTCTCCTCTAATTATGACTTGCATAGTTTCATAACTGCCGATTTCTCTCTTGTTGAGATATCTTTTCCTTTACTATTTATTCTGAATGGTTGTGGGGCCTTGTGTTAGCAAAATGTATCCCATTGATTATATTTTATAATTTTCTTGCTTAATAGCTTATTTTCCAGGACTTCCATTGTCTGTCTCTTTTTTACTCTTTTTGTCTTCTATATTTGCAGAGATTTGTTGTGAAACCTTTTATCTTAGCGCGAAAAGCAGAAGGCATCAGAGAATATGGATAAAACTCTTGGCCAGGTAATCATACATAGTTTGGGTGACTGGCATTGCTGCTGCCTAGATTCTATAAATAGTGTCCCCTGTTCTTGGCAGCCAGACATTTGGGTGTTTGATAAACAACTAGGCTTCAATTGCAAGCTAGTTAAAGGACTGCATGTCATCTCAATTTTAACTGCTCAGATTTGGAGGTCAACATTTTGTTTTTCCTTTAAGTAGTTTCAAGTGTTGATGCAGTTTGCTGTGCACTGCTTCTGCTGCTATGATAGGGAATGTATATTGTTTTTTTCCTGTAGCGCATTCTCTGGTTCTTTCCTTGGGCTTATAAATGGATGGTCCAATGTGAAGCCAACTTCTACTGCAGCTTTGCTCCTAACACACTGCAAATGTTGTAGAGTTCGGGAAGCAGGGCACTTGGCAATGAAGCTCAGCAACTATTGTGCAAATGTGGCCAATAGGAAAAGAAAGTAGACAACTGAAACAGGTGGACTGGTTGTTACAAAAGCACTATATGGCAGCCATAAAGCTCTGAAGAACAGAAATCAAATAGAGGAAGTGGAGGATGAAGTGGCTTCTCAAATAATTGATGTCACTCTACCTTTAAATTTTCTTGTGAGCGACGCGGGGCAACTAAAGGTCTGTTTTTACATTCGCTGTTTCTTAATGAGTTCTTTTTGTTATCAGTCTTAAGGACTTATTTCATATCTGATATTGTATTGCCCATTTTTAGTTTAAATTACTTTGCTTTAATTAAGTCTTTTCTTTGAACATGGTAAGCTGTTTAGAGTCATAAAGGAAAGACAATTAAAACAGCTGCAGTAACTAAAAGATTAGGGACGTGATTGGCTTAGATGACATAAATAGGAAAAAAAAAGAAAAAAAAGATGGGTGCTATATGGAACTCAATCATGGTATGCCAAGATATCTCCTTAGTTCTGCACCTGTCATTTTGTGTGTTTGGTGGGAAGGAGTACTGGGACTTCCAAGATTTTGTATTTCTCTGGACATTAACATAGCCATTGTATATCAGGAGGGATTAGGTCATGTTTTGGGTTCAATGTGGTTAACACATTAGGGTTCAGACATTTCCCCCTTCGGAGGTTCTCTAGGTTGAATTCTCGTAGATAAAATTTCTTTCAGTAGCAAGGAACTCAATCGTTTGGTGTATTTGGAATGAAAGGAACCACAGATGTTTTGATGGAATTTGAACTCCAACCCATATTTTGAAAGCTAGATATTTAGTTTATCTCTACAGTTGGAATTTCTATCTGGGCCAGTTGTTTTTTTCGATTTTGTTGGCTTCTTCATCTAATTGGCTCATCAACTGTTATGGAGCTAACCTTAAAGTTTTCTACCTTCATAGTAAAAAACGAACAATTGACTATCTCATCTGTAAAAGCTGCCCATCTGCTGTTTCATCAATATGAGCCTATGGCGTTTGTTCTTTTAGTGTTTGGGCCGGTTCTCATCTGTAAAAGCTGCCCATCTGCTGTTTCATCAATATGAGCCTATGGCTGTTTGTTCTTTTAGTGTTTGGACGGTTACAGTTCACTAGTTCAGGGAACAACTAGCCAATATCTTGTCTGTTCAAGATGGTTTTACTTTTTACCAAATAGATATTTAATATCTCATTGGTTATGTGCAGCTGCATGAGGGTGTAAAGAAATCAGGAATTATGGGCTTTTGTGATCCTTGTCCTGGAGAACCTAAGCAGTTGTATGTGGAGTACACTTTTGATGGTAACAACTTTGAGGTAATCCTCTTCTTTCTATCTTTTTCTAACATTAGAAAACATCCTTTGTTAACTAAGATTGCTGTCAAAATATTAACAGGTCATTGTCGACGATTTGGACGAGTTGCTTATACCCCAAGAATCACACAGAACTTGATGTCTAGTGAGCTGCTGAGTCTCTGTTTTTCCCAGTTAACTGAATATAGATATAAGGCTGTTGTTTCCTCCAAATGAGTATGATAGTCAATTGGAGAAATTTAAGGCAACCAATTGAGAAGACTTGGTTACCTCTTCAAATTTTGCATCATTTGCTATTCCTTTGAAGTACTCTTTGTTCAATGTTATTGCCCGTCGCTCCCCTTCTTGTCCTCCTTACCCTCCAATCCAACAGGAATAAGAGTGGGGGAAACTAGCAGAAAGGTTAGGCTCCTCCTAACCCTCTAAACTGAAAGGAATAAGCTGGGTGGCAAAAGGTAAAAGAAGAAGAAGAAAGAAGCAGAAAACGAAAAGGAAAGGAGGAAAGAAATAGAGTTTTCCCACCAACCCCTAGCCTTAGAAATGTTAAAATGGGATGCAATTCCTTAGAGGTTTTGGTTATACAAAGATCACTATAGTGTGTATTCTATTTTTACAAAATAAAGGCAGTCTAGTGTTATCTTATTCTTTCACCATAGACTATTTGATGAACTCCTTAAACATTCTGTAACTCAACAGAGAGAAAAACTGGGGCATCAAGAGAGTTGGTGCCTCAGAAACAGAAGAGTTTTAACAAACTTTTCCTTTCTCATATGATCTCACTAGTATTCACTCATGTGCAACTGTTCTCTTACAAGATTCTCCATTTACAAAATTATACCCATTCTGCATGTATGCTAAAAATAATAACCATAGAAGTTTAGCGATATCCAGCTTTAAACCCTGCAGCGGAGCAGCAGATTGAGGATTCAACTGGCAAATGATGTGAGATTTGTTCCACTCAGGATGCATAATATCAACCATGGCTTCCTTTTCCTCTTCTGATTATCAGGTAAAAGCTTGTATCAATCATAACATTGCTCCAAACAACATTCAGCAAAACCTTTGTGCAATAGATATACATACATCCCGGTTTTAGCCTTTCGTCCTTTATATTTTTGGAGGTTGCAAAACAAACACTTGCTGATGGTTTAACTTCCTAGTAGCCTAAGACCTTTATAAGATTAAGGTTTTCTCAATAAAACCTGCTGCTTGCTGGGAGCAAAACAACAAACTGAGACACCATCCTCCCAAGACTTGTAGCATTTGAAGCCTGGCAACGAGTTCTTATACTTGTTAGAAGAAATTGTCCACGGTGTCCCGCTGCTGGACTGTCATTCATTAACACCCCCCTCCCCTCCCCCTCCCCCCCAGTTTTTGCATGTATTGCAAAATAGCATACCCTAGTAGTAAAAGTCAGCATATTTCAGGTTTCCGGATCAACCTATGATCCGAGTTATGGAGAACATTTTTGACGATCTAGTATGATTTGTGACTAATCCAACATGTCAACTAGATTGAAAAGAGACTCAATTGTCTATCTTTACCCTGTTGGGGGTGTGTGTGGTGGGGGACTCAGGTCCTAACTAAACTCACTATTTTCGGCTCGAATTATGTGTGTGTAACTATTTTCGGCTCGAATTATGTGTGTGTATAATATATATATGGACAAAAAAATTAAGATCCACTCATTTTGAACACATCGAATCTAAAATTTGGATTCAGCTCTTTAATAATGCACAAGGTGACACTTGGTGAAACAAGAAGAGAAGATGAGGAAAACTGTCTGATAAAAGAATAGAGTAGAAGATATGAAAGTGGGACAATTGTTCCCACTCTCTTTTTCCTCTTTTTTGTTGGTAGTGTATCAGCTAGCTGGTTGATGTTGCCATTACGTTGACAGTATTCTTCAGTAGCACCATGACCTATTAGCTCACAAGCATGGCATGAAGCTAGCCTGGATACAGCTCTTCAAAGTTAAAAGAGTGTACTACTTTATTTCTAGAGTACCTCAGTCTTTGGTAGGAAGCACTTTATTCTCCGAAGTTAGACTCTTTATTGCGCAAATTCCGACTAGTCTAGCTCCAAAATCGAATACTGAATATTGAGTGGACATCAAAAACAAAAAAGCTAGCACCCTAAAAGAAACATAGCTACGAAGCCCCCTGTGGAAAAAAGTTTCTAAAAATAACCACATGATTGGTTTCTAATGCTGTAGAACTTGTGCTATGAATATTTCTATGAAGCATTAGCTGGATTACCACATTGGGAATTTGATTTCAAAGTCTTGTTCGTTACATCAGACTCTTAGTGAAAATTAATCATTTGCATGGAGCTAACGTGTGATATCTTCTTTCTTTTCTTCCTTTAAAAAAAAAAAAATTTGAACTTGTAAACTATACATTTTCACACGAGTAAACTATAAATTTCGGTTATCTTTTAAATATGGATCCTAAAAATGGCTATTTGTTCACTTTCGCCCGTTTAAAAGGAATAACAAATACGTGATCACTCAGTAAATTATCTCAATTATTTTGAAAATGAGTGATTTTTGACTTTTTTACGCTTGTTTGTCTGGGAAAATCTTCAAGGTGAAAAATTAAAAAAATTGAACTTCAAGTTTTACAGGATCAAAAGTTTAAGATCATCACTTTTCAAAATTATAATTATAAAATTATATTAATTTAAAATTCTAAATCCACCTACGAGAACGTCGACAACCAAAAGTCATTGAACCAAACTCATAATTGTCGTTTTTGTAGTAATCTAAATAAGAATATTGAACCCATGAAGGCCCACACGTTGACGGCAAAATTCTTGGTAGTGGAACCTCCTAATTATTGTGTTTAGTTAAATAATAATTAATAAGGATAATCATATTAATTATACTAATGAATTCTTAGGCCCTCCTAAGTTTCTAGGTCACACATTCAACAAATCTTCTCACAAGTGGATAAAATATTGGATATGAACCAATAAAGTAACCACTTTTTTTCTGAATAGATTATGGATAAAGATGTATAACTTAAAAGAGATTTTAGGTAAGGATCACCAACAAGTTGAGCATTATTAGTCCTTAAAGCATCATTTTTAAAATGTGTACCTTAAGCTGTCAATTATTAGCGATTTCACAATGGGTACCACAAGTAATACTACTTAATTGATTAGTGCTCCTTTTTTATTTTAACAGTAGCGCCGGGAACAATTTACGCGCACCTCAATTATTTCATCAGGTATTTATTATGTACCTCCCGATGAATAAAGTTATTGGGTGATTCTGTGTCCATCAAAAGATTGGATAAATAAAATAAAATAGCTCAAAAAGTTTATCGTTGACCGTTAAACCATAAATACAATCTGGCAGCAAGAAGCTAGAGAGGCAGAAAGAGGTTTATCCAAATTCTCTGTGTCAGAAAATTACACTATATATATACTGATGACTAATCTTTTAATTAAAATCCTCTCTCGATCATTGAATTTGGTATGGATTATTCGCATGGATGTCCTATTTTGAAATGGTCTTTAATTTTGTTTCTCAAATTAATGGTCTTTAATTTTTTTAATCTTTAAACACTTTAAATAACAAAAAAAGGTGACTGAAATTACCCCTGACATCGGAAATATTAAAAGAATTTGCATAGCCTAAGTTTATATTATAACAAATTATGTCGCTTAACTCCTACAGAACTTATGTCGTTAGAAGCAAAAG
Source organism: Datura stramonium (assembly GCA_018107945.1). Classification (NCBI taxonomy): domain Eukaryota; kingdom Viridiplantae; phylum Streptophyta; class Magnoliopsida; order Solanales; family Solanaceae; genus Datura; species Datura stramonium. The sequence goes on along the minus strand of JACEIK010003367.1, from coordinate 10,088 downwards.
TTCTGTTCATGACCCACAAATACAAGGCATAACTTAGTTCCTACAGAACTTATGCCGATAATTATGCTGTAACGGATATAACTTATTCCTACCTAACTTATGTCGAACAAGGCGAAAGTTTAGTTTTAGACAAAGTTATGTCGCAAGAGACATAACTTATCCCTATAGAACTTATATCGGATAAGGTAAAAGATCTCTGTATATGTCTTGTGAAAATAGGTTATAGATAAGAATACTTGGCCCACAACTACAGAAATTAAAAATTATTATAATTGAGGACAAAAATTTAAAATCCACTTCAAAATAGCGGCGATCTGCGCAAAAAAAACTTCATTTGGTATACCTATATGCTATTGGAATTTTAGTTAGTTTTGTAATATAGTAGTAGGGAGTAGGAAGATGTGGACAACACTTGAAGAGTTATTTGTTCAAAGTTAATAATGCAATTATAGGTATGGCAAATATTAATCATGAGTCATAATCAAAACACAATTCACCACCTAACTCTTAGTTTTTGGTTTCCATTAGCCAAACCCCATACCATCTCAAGACTTTGAGATGTACTCATTCACACATCTCAAATTTCTTTGATGTGACCTATATGTGATTTTAAGTGATAGAAATATTGGTTTCACACACACATCAAGTATAGAAATTTCACATAATTGGATTGTCCTTTTGCCCTCCAAATTAGAGAATAATGCTTTGTGTCCCTTATGGATTGAAAAAATCAATAAATTTAGGACTATATATCCATCATTATCTTCTTCACAATTCAAATCAATGGAATTGTGATATGGAGTTTGGTAAAATCAACAAAATTTGAAGTCCCTTTAATTTTTGATGGCCATTGGGAACGACTTATTTGGGAAGTTTGAGTAAAGATATTATATGTTAGGTCAAGCGTGGCCTAATGGTCAATAAAATAAATTAAGAATCATGATATTTCAGATTGAATTTTTAGTAGAGATAAGAATATTAGATAATTTTTATTTATTTATTTATTCAAGTTTTGATGGACAAAGTTAACTAATAATTATGCTAGTGAGAAATAACAGGTACCTTGTGAAATTTGAGGTGCACTCAAATTAGCCCGTCCAGTACGTTTATTAAAAACAATCTAAATATACTTTACTTTCTTTACCAAGAAAAAAGATATTATATGCTACCAAGAACTATGGCAAGATGAATAGGATTACTTAATCATTAATAAGAAATTTTGTGTTTGAGCTCTACAAACGATCCCAAAAAAAAAAAACTTTATAAAAAGTATTTTCTTTTTATGAATTTTACACGATACAAATTCAGATTAATCGAAAGTACTTGAGACCTCAAATTAAATATCAGATACCGAGCGAAAAATTTGAAAAAAAATATTATATGCTAGTGACAAATTTGAGACAGTCAAGAAGGACACAAGATTTGAATGTCCAAAATAAATGGTCCAATGCCCAAAAGGAAAAGGATAAAATGGGATGGGTTGAAAGTATAGCCTCCTTGCTAGAAAAGAGGCTCCTAATTTCTTAAATTAAAAATATCCTTAAAATGGGCCCCGCACAGGGGTTTTGGCAGCAAGTGTAAGGTGCCACGTAAGGTATCTTATGTCTTTATCTGTTGGTGAGCTGGAAAGTGGGCCACCACTATACTAGCTAGTATGTGGCCTGTTGTTATTCAATGCCGATTATTTATTTGATTTTAACGAG
>JACEIK010003366.1:138581-150666 GCA_018107945.1 Datura stramonium | reverse complement strand
ACCAGTGCAGTTTTTGGAAGTTGGAGGAGAAGGGTCCCCACGGCGGTAGGAACAACTCGTTGTCAGGCACCACGAGTCATTAAGTCAACCGTGGGGTAAGGGAGAATGAAAATAAAAGAGGTCAGACCAGTGTACCTAACAGGAGTTGACTACGACTCGTTGGGACTGTTAATGAGTCGTGGTGTGAGTTGTCGGTTGAAGTATGTTTGAAGTAATGTAATAGAAGCAGTGTACTTGACGATTGGTGACCACGAGTCGTGGTCACCCTAATTTATCGTGATATCAGTCGTTATGAACCTAGGTGATCATTAAAGATAGTCTACTTAACGGGGATGGCAATGAGTCGTTTGGGCCAGTGACGAGTCGTCAGGTCACCCGTTAGGGTCACTTGGTAGTTATTTCCTGCGAATTAGTAAGGGCTTTTTCATAAATTTCTAAAATCTTAAGGCCTAAACTACAACGTTTTGGGTTATGAAAATTTAATTTTAAGGAGGGTTAAGCTCAGTTTAGACCTCATTCATTCATTCATGCAAGATAGGAGACTGAGAGGGTGATTCAAGCTTAGCATTCATCAATTTCATTGCAATTTCTTTTGGAAATTCAAGGAGGTGTTAGTATCAACTATTAATAGGTATTTAAGGCAATCAATGGGTGTTCCCTTCCACACCCATGCCCGTTCTCTATGATTTCATGAAAATACTATCAAAGTTTACTGGGTTTTGAAATAGAATTATATAAAAATGCAATGATTTTTTAATGGGCTTTGTGATTTTTGAATCTCATCACATTCTATGAGTTTTTGACCATCTTTTATGATTTAAATTATTTATAATGTTATTGATTTTTCTCCCTATGGAAATCAAGCCTAAGTATGCATGACTCAGGATGAATCAATTTATGATCTACTTTTCCATTAATGATATTTACGAGTACAACATGAGTTATTATTCAAACTATGGATTTAATCTATTAACCATCATGATGTCATGAATTCCAAGCTATATGCATGATCTACAAGTATGTATGAACCTTATGTTTTTATGAATCATATTTTGGTCGTCTCACGGGCCTTGATTCATAGCTAGTTCATGTGTGTACAAGTATGTTTATGATTAGCATGATTTATCTAGCTTATGAATTCATGCATGTATTACTATGAGCACTATATATTTTTTGGAAGTAGTATTGAACACCGAGTAGGTTCGAGGCTCAAGTTAAGCCGCAGATCTCATAAACTACGTGCCATTGTAAGTATGTTGGGACCTCTTTTATGACTTTCCCCGGCCCAAATGGCCCTTTTCATGGTGATATTACACCCTTTAATGGTTATACCCTTGGCAAGGTATGAACGGCCTCCCGATTAGGTTTACAGGTCATACTTCATGTGTGCTCATATGGGGTATGTCGGTTTAGAGAATCTCCCGATGTTCCTCATGAATTATGCATGTAATGATTATGTATTTGGATCAAGTAATGTTAACTAATGCTTTTCCCCTATAATTATGATTATGTTTGTATTACGACTATTTTTTTGAAAACCGTGAGCCTTATTATATATTATGATATTTATGATACGAGCAATGTCCTACTCTTTTAATCATTTATGAGTTTTATATATTTTAAATGTCTATTTTTACTTACCTTACATACTCGGTACATTCCATGTAATGATCGCATACTTTCTATGTTGCATCATTTCATGATACAAGACCCGGTACACATGTTCACCCTTCATAGTAGCTCTTCAGAGATCGCTATCAGCTTGTTTGGTGAGTCCTCATGTCCCGAGGGCTATTTTATAGACATGTTAATACTTCCTATTTCATTACTTTTTCGAGTTAGTTAGGGGTGTTTTCCCATCAACCCCATCGTACCTATTATAGGCTTTCAGACAATATTCAGTACTCAGTTTGTATGTCTAATTTTTTTCAGATGTTTTGATATATTATGTTATGTTATGTCTCCGACATGCTTTATATTCAGCCTTCAACTTATGTGGTTGAATTAGATGTATGCTCATGCCATAGGTTGACTTGGGGTCTCTCGGGGCTCCTTGTCCCGTGTCTACGACCCGAGTGTACGTTTGGGTCATGACGACAAGGTTAGTTTCTCAAGGTTATTCTCAATAAGAAGGTATTGATTATGATGAAATTTTTTCTATTTTAGCTAGGTTGGAATCTATACGTATCTTATTAGCCTATGTTGCTTTTCTTTTAGATCTTTCAAATGGATGTAAAAACTACTTTTTTAAATGGTTTCATTAAGGAAGAAGTTTTTTGTCAAACAACCTCCTGGTTTTGAAAATTATTCGTGCCCTAACCATGTTTTCAAACTCTCTAAATCTCTCTATGGTCTAAAGCAAGCCTCAAAAGCTTTGTATGAGTGACTAAGTTCTTTTCTTATTGAAAATGATTTTCGTCGAGGAAAACTTGACGATACTCTCTTTATTCAGCATTTCTCCTCTAACATCTTAATTATACAAATTTATGTAGACGATATCATTTTTGGCAGCTCTGATGCTTCTCTTTGTAAGAATTTTGCAGATCTTATGATAGGAGAATTTGAGATGAGCATTGTAATTCCCCAAAAGTGCCTAAGATTAGGCCCAGAATTTGAAATGGAAGTTGGCTAAAAACTGGAAAAAATTCCATGGGAAATAGTTGTGGGATGGACCAGGCCTGGTGAAAGTTGAAATAACGAGTGAAGTAATGACTTGTTGATAGGTAAAATGATTCATTATTTTGAGTCGTGGTGAGGACTAGGCTTTAGCATTAGCGGATATAACAGGTCATCCCACAACCCGTCGTGAGAGGTAATGGGTCGTGGTCATGAGTCGTCGTATGGCATAGATATATTTTCTGGTGGACCTAACGGAAGGCAACCATGACTTTTTGGAGGATGTAACGAGTCGTGGTGAGGCTCGTTGGAAGGACCAGTGCAGGATCTGCAGGGGGCTAGCAACAGACGATGTGACGACCCATTAGATGGAAGGACGACAAATCCTTTCTAGTCGTGGGTCGAATCTGAGATCAATAATTTCGGGCAGTGTAGACAACGGATGGATACCACGAGTCGTGGTATCCTCCAATAATCCGTTAGATCGCCCGTTAGTTCACCAGTTCAGATATTTTAGGGTTTTTCATTAAGGGTATTTTCATCATTCCTACGCTCTAAGGTCCTAAAAACATCATTTTAAGTTATTTTCTAAGTGTTTTAAGACAAGTTAAACCTTCTAGCCTAGTCATTCTCATGCATGCAAAAGTTAAAAAAATCTAGAGGAGATTAAGCTAGTCTTCAAGGTTTTTTCTTCATCAATATCCATTGGGTTTTCAAGGAGTGGTGAGATTTGATTTCCCCAGGTATGTAGGGTTATGAATGGGTGTTCTCATTCACACCCATGCCCAATCTCTCCTAATTCATGAAGTTTGATAAAAAATCTTATGGGGTTTTAACTTAAATCTTATGTAATTCTAATGATCTCATAATGGGTTATTATCTTTTGTGATTTATATCATATTTTCTGAATTATGACGAGATTCTACAACTATTTTGATAATAAATTTATTGATTTTGAATTCTACTAAATTAAGCCTAATTATGCATGTTCTATGCTGAATCGAGTTATGATCTTTACTTCAATTGTTGATATTCATAGACCCATCATGATTTTATGATTTGAAATATGGATTAATCCAAATACCTATTATGGCTTGATGACTTTCAAAGTATATATATGGTTTATAAGTATGCATGAATCCCATGATTTACTAATTATGCTTTTGGCCAACTCACGGACCTTATTCTCATGGCTAGTTCACATATTTACAAGCATGTTCATGATTATTATAATTTAACTATCACATTAATCTCATGCACATTAAACTATGAGCACTATATATGTTTTGGGAGTAGTATTTAACGCCAGTAGGTTCGAGGCCTAGGTTCTGCCCCGAATCTCAGAACTATGTGCCATCGCAGGACATGATGGGACCTCCCTTGTGATTGTCCCCTTTCCCAAATGGGCAATTTCTTGTGTGATATCATGCCCCTCATGGTTCTACCCTTGTCAATGTACGAACACCGTCCCCACTAGGGTTACAGGTCGGGCTTCATGTGTGGTCATATGGGGTATGTAAGTTATAAGAATCTTTCATTGTTCCACATGATTTATGTATTTTATGATTATGTATATTGTCTCAAGACATGTTCAATAAATCTTTTCTCTTATGATTATGACTGCGACTGAATTACAAATGTTTTGAAAACGTTGAGCCTTATGTTATCGTATGCTATTTATGTTAAGAGCATGTTGTCCTACTCTTATGATCATTTATGAGCTTCTTATATATTTTAAATGTCCATTTTACTTATCTTACATACTCGTTACATTCCACGTACTGAATGCATACTCTTTGTTGTATCGTTTCATGATACAGGACCCGGCTCTCAGGCTTAGCCCTGTCAGTAGTCCATTTCAAAGTTCTGTATCCAGCTTGTCGGTGAGTCCACATTCTCTGAGTACCATTTGATTCAGACATTGATGTTTTATTTTAGTTTCATCTTCCAGGTTAGTTGGGGATGTTGTCCTATCAACCTATCTATTACGTTAGAGGCTTTCAAACTAAATGTAGTATTTCATTGTTATGTAGTTAGTTCGTACCGATTATCATGCCACGCTATGTTATATTTATATTTCTAATATGTTGATATGTTAAGTATTCTATTTTAGTGATATGGAGTTAGATGAATATTCATGTCATGGGTCAACTTGGAATCCCTCAGGGCTCCTTGTCCCGAGTTATGATTTGGGTCTATATTCGGGTCGTGACAAGCATGATAGGATAACTGAAATTTTTTCTGGGATTGCAAATTCATCAGTCAACTAATTGAACCTTTATCTGCCAAATAAACTACACCAAGGAGTTGATCAAAAAGTTTGTTCTCGAAAACGTAAAGGCAGTCACAATTCCATTAGTCCCTCAATGTGTCTCGATGTTGATCCTTCAGGGGAAAATGTAGATGAAAAACTCTATCGAGAAATGATTTTCTCATTTCTTTACCTTACAAATAGTTGACCAGATATCATGTTTAGTATGTACAAATGTGCCAGATGTCAGTCAACTTCCAAAGAATCTCATCTAACTGTTGTGAAACGAATATTCTGTTATCTCATTGGGACCCAGGAATTCGGGTTAAGCTACCCTCAATCAACAATTTTTGATATAATTGGTTATTAAAATGCAGATTTTGCAGGCGATAAATCCGATAGAAAAAGTACAAGTGGATCATATTAAATTCTTGGAGAAGCTCTTACATCCTGGCAAAGCAAGAAACAAAATTCAGTTGCTCTCTCAACTATAGAAGAAAAATACTTAGCCCTTGGAAGCTATGGTACTCAGTTGTTATAGATGAAACATCAATTGTTAGACTATGATCTTAATTATGAAAATATTCCTATCTTATGAGACAACACTAGTGCTATTAGTCTGTCTAAATATACTATGCATCATTCTAAAGCTAAGAATATTGATAAAAACATCATTTCATTTGTGATCACATTGAAAATGAAGATTTTTCATTATAATTTGTTGATACTGAAAATCAATTAGTTGATATTTTTACTAAAAAACTTCTGGAAAATAGATTTTTTTCTTTAAGAAAAAGAATCAGCATGATTTCTCTTTCCCAAAATTAAATTGTTTTCCTTATGGTTATAAATTAAGTGATATTTACCTGCCATAATTACTTGCATTGCTTCCCCTTCCATAGGTCATTATTACCCATCCTATGACTTATGTCCCTTCAAGTCTTTCACCCCTTCACATTCCTTTGAACCATCATTTCCTCCCTTTTAAAACCCTCATCTCTTATGTGCTTTTTTCTCTCATCCCTCTCTACTCTCAACTCTCTCATAGTGAAAATCCCTCTTAAAGGATCTCACTGCTCCAGCAAAAGATTAAAGTGTCTTACTCCTTCTCCATCTCATGTCGAGATTCTCGACTCTTCCTCCGATGATTGTATTGAATCAGCCTCCTCTCTCAAGAAACCCTCCTCATTTGTTCCTAAGAAAGGGTAAATCGATGCTTCAATCTCATTTGATTTGGATGACATGAAAAGGTTCTAGAGTGTTTTAAAGAAAGAAATACTCATTTCCTTCAAAGATTGGCTATATGCTCATGACTGAGTCATATGTCTTCAACAACTTGAAGAATCTCACTACTCAATAAGTCATCTTTTCACCTTCAAAGGATGGATAGTTTGTTCCTGTTGTGTGCTAATGAAGTAGTGGAATCCATTAGGATGTTTTATGCAAATCTCCGAATAAGTTCTTACTCTGGTGATCTAAAAATTCTGGTGCTGGGAAAACAAATTGTTCTAAGTCACAGTCTCCTTGAAAAAGTTTTGATGCTCACCTATATGGATACATACCTTTCTTTTCTGGTTCCTGGCCAGACAACTTTCAAGTTTCACTTGATGAAGAAAATTCCTTTATAGTAGATAATGGTCTTGCTGGCCTTGGACCTGCCACTATCTGTTTTGAAAATTGAATTATTTTTCATATTGTGGCGACAACTCTTCTCCCCAAAAAGGGCTCTTTGAGCTCTGCCTACAAGAGATGTGTTTGTTGTCTACTGTCCTTTGAAGAAGTTCAAGATAAACTGGCTGGAATGGATTTTGGGTTTCATGCAAGAAAGCTCTCAAGACCCTAGCAGTAACACCAGTCTTCCCTATTTGATGATCGTGACTTGGATAATAAAAGCCATGGGTGTGGATGTATCAAGTTCCCTGTTAAAGAAATATTCTCAACGTACAATGATCAAGCCTTCTCCAGTATGGGTTATGATCTAGATGAAGGATTCTGGGTAAAGAAAGCCAGCTACAAACCCAAAATCGAACATGCTTCTCCTAAAGGTCCGAGCAGTGTCAACATCGATGAATCTCAAGTTGTTGTTCTCAACTCTGTCTTATCTGACCTACACAAGTGAACTGATATTCTGAGGAAGCTTTCCACCGATATGACAAGCCTGCAAGTCCAAATCTATCTCATCCAAAAGGAAGGGGTAAAATCCTTCAACCTGGTGCTCAAGCAAGTTGAGTCTGTTGCTACCCGAGTCGAATTCTCCGATAATTATTTAGTTGTTTCCATTCAGAACTCTTTCTCCTCTCTCTCCACTCACATTGAAAAATTTTAGCACTCCTTTTCTGAGCATATCATAAATACGTTGAAGTACTTTCTTGGCCATCTTTAACTCTTGGTGTTTTGTGAATCCTTTTTTCTCTCTCCGTCCCTACATGGGCTATGCCTTTTTGTTCCTTTTTTGTGATGAAGGGTGAGATAACTTGTCTAGTATGGGTGATTAGTAATTAGGTGTTTAGGCCTTGCCTCCTTTCCTTGATGTTTTGGACCTTGATGTTTTAGATGTTTCTGTTTCTGGCTGTTAATGTTTTGTTGACATTAATGACTTGTGCGTATATCAACTATTTTCTTGATGACTCATATTTATTATCTTATTTTTATCATCATCTAGGTTTAAGATCTGTCTTTACTGCTACTTTATATGGCACAAAGAATATTTCTTCTAACACACTCTGTCAAGTCCATTTAGATAGCATATGCAGAATGAATGACATGCATCAAGTGAGGGGGAGAACACTCCGAACAACATACATCAAGTAAGGGGGAGAAACGCAAAAGAAGATCGCATCTTGCATCTTCAGGAAAATCTTTCTAAATCACATCCCTAGAATTGTCATCATCAAAAAGGGAGAGATTGTTGAAAATTCCATTTAATGCAGGACAAAAAGGGACTGCAAGAAATTCTCTGTTAAACGAAGGACTCGAAGTCGACTAGTTGAGAGGAAGGACTGAGAGGCAAAATGTCGAAGATCGCAAATCAATTAACAGAAGACAAGACACCCTATACGGATATGGATGAATCTCCTACAAGGAAACCAAATCATCAAGAGCAGGAAAGAGGAAGCGAAAAAAATCAGCTATCAATCAATGAAGGAAGCGAAACCAATTCGCTATAAATCAGCGAGGAGCAAATCAAGTATCAGAAAATGAGAGACAATTCAGCAAAGAAGAATATCAAATCATCAACGAAATTAGAAAGCCTAAGAATATAAAAAAACTAGATTAAAGGATTCCACAAAAGGAAAACATATCCATTCGAGAGAAAAGATATGCACAACATCTACATTGTCAATCATCAAGATCTCAATCATGTACCTATCTAACGTGATTGAGATAAAAAATACCTTGGGTTACCTTAAAGCAAATCAATCAATATCAAATGGATTGATCTTCTACCTTCTTTCAGACGATCTTGCACTATAAAAGGGCACTGAAGACTTCATGAGGATCACGCAACTTCATTTGATCAATCTGGCAACTTCTTATCTTACTCATTCATTGTATTTTGAAAAGAAATATGGTGATTTTAAAAGAGAGAAATAGTTAGATAGATATACAGGTAGAGGTTGTGTCACATCAACAGTTAGCAAACCACATTATAATCCAACCTCTCTCAAGGTCTAAGAAAACCATTGTAACCTAAGGGAACTGGATTAGGCATCACCCTGGTGATCCGAACCAGTATAAATTTGTTTTGTCATTTATATTCCTATTCTTTACTGTATTTGATTACTATCGCACTAACATCTTATGTAAGAACATAGTCGTCTGAACAATCCTTAGAGTCGACTGGATTATACTTAAATTAATTTTCAACATTCACACCCCTCCCCCCTCCCACTTTGTTTATCAAAATTATTAGTGCAAATCATCTCATCAACTAGAAGGAGTAAACCTGTCTAAGAATATATCTACTAAAATTGTATCCAAGTGATAGGTGGAACCCGCTCTTGTTCAATCTCACCGTAGTTCTACCTTTCTAATGAATGGAAAGGTAGTGAACTCAATTTTATGCTACTCCACCAATCCTATAGAAGATAATATCTCAACATTGTGATCCAAGATGTCTTGAATGATTGTCACCGTCCTTTCATAACAATAGGTAAAAGGATGCACCTTTTGGAACCTAAACATCTTGTCATGATAATCATCATGTCACATGAACCCAACATGTGTAGGAATTGAAATGAGCAATGACACAATAGCAGGTGGTTGAGCCATAGAAGGTTGAACTCTAGGGGTCGAAAAACATATCCTTCTGCACTAGAGTATTTGTCGAGAAAGTCTGTCCATGCACCCTTCACGAGACTGTGAACTAGTTGTAGCTACACAAACTTTTAATAGGTAGAAAATCTTCTCTGTGTTCATAAACGATAAAGGGATTAATGTTGCCTCTAATAATTTGAAATTGCTTTGTTTCGCCCTTTGTTACAGATTTGGTCCATAGATATATTCTTATCATTAGTAAATAGCCTCATTGTTTCCCTGGCCATCAATAAAGCTCCTGCATGAAATAGGTGAATTACAAATGTTCAAATTCTTAGAAGTAAAAAAAAATTATCCATCAATTTTTGATATAATTTTATAAAGTGAAGGAACTTCATTATTGGATAAAGAACAAAAATAAGACCTTCTTGTATGGATATAAAATCAAAAGGCAACCTCTTACTATCAAATAGTACATACTAAATTTGACCATTTCCCTAACAATAGGTTCTCCTAAATTAAATTGTCTTTCCGACATTAGGAGAAAATAGTGTCTTCCAAAGAGCTGACAATTTAGGCGAATGTTTCTTAAATATAATTGCATCGATCAGTAGAAGGATGTTCATATACAAATGTATATCATCCACTAAGAGAAATGCGCCCTGCTTGTAGCTTCAAAACAACAAGAAGAACACAAGAATATCTTCTTTGCTTAAATTAGGCACAGTTTGTTGTAACATAAAAGTCACCTGATTAAACTGCTTGGCTTGCAACTCGACTCTTTCATATAATAGGAAGGGAATATTTAAAGATTCATAAAAATGACATAGATATTTTCATTTTTCCATTGCCACTTCAATTAAAATGACCTAGCAGGTACTACCATCTGTTCTTTCACTGTAAACAAAATGCATATTTGTCAAACAATACTACACACAAATTGAAAGATGTCTTTTAGCTGAGCACTTTGATTCACCACTTATTTTGTATTACAAATGAGGTACTCTTGTTTGTACCAGACATCATCACATTGCAAATGATAAATGAATCTTCAATTCATTTCAAGAAGTAAGATTAATATCGTCTAATCTATAAAGAAAATTTTGACCAAGCTGCTCGAGTTTTTTCCAAGTATTCCTAACATGATTGATTTATTCTTGATACAGAGTTTGTGTACAGTCTTTACATCTTTGTTCTTCATGCTGTTAAAGGAAACAAAATATACCAATTTATTTCTTCATCCGATTCAGGCCAAACATTCTTCTTCAAAAGTGATGGTTATTATTAGTCCTTGACATCACATGGAATTTAATATGATATGTTTAATTTCCCCTATATTCTTCAAGTATATGATTTCTTTGTTTGGAAATGAAGATTCTCATGGTTTATTGACCATAACTGATGTCCATTAGTAAATTATTTAGCCAAAGATTGAAGTCATTTTAATTTTATATATAACATATATTGAATGTTGTTCTTCATGAAGAATATTGCGAAAGACCCAAACAATAGGGTGCTGCCAGCAGACGAAAAAAAGTTAAATAGTGGTGGACGAGTTTGGGTTGCAGTGTCTTCATCAGCTTTGTGGCTTCCAAATTCAAAAATGAGATCAGGAAAGCTGCCGGTCTATGGGAAAACCATAATGCTGTTATGCATTGAAAGCTTTCTTGGAGGATCACTTTTTGCTAGCCGGATATGGACTCAACCTAACTCTTAAATGAATACCGACCTCATGATCCCCACCATGTCCAATAATGAGAAGCTTAGAACAATTTCAGGCGAATGTGATCTCAAATGTGTAAGTTCAATCTTGAAATAACTACTTACTGTTGTTTGAAAATTTGACTTAATTGTTATGAAGAATCATTTTCATTTTTCTTTTTTGGGGGCATAAATTAGCGGAAAGCAATTCCGGAGACTCTATGGGGGATGTCATGAAGACTCATCAAGCTATTCAGTAAGCACACTATTGAGACTTAATATGATAAAATAATTAATAATATGCTATCGTCTCACACATTTTATGACTCTAATATAATTTAAATTTGGGCCTACAGCTACCCTACCTTTGTTTCTCACTAGTATATTTTTTTAAAAATAGATCACTTGATAAAAGTATATCAACATTAGAGATGGAACTAGCAATAGCTCGGACAAGGCAAACAATCAGCCAAAATGCAAAGTCAGATAGAGCATCAAATTACAGAATTTCAAATAAAGCATTTATCGTAATTGGAATCAATACCGCTTTCTGCAGCAGGAAAAGACACGATTCTCTTAGAGAAACATGGATGCCTAAAGGTCATTAATTAGCTTATTTCTTACTATCTTCTTCCTATTACTTTTAAATGGTTGGATTATTTTGAATAATATTTGAAATGCAGGAGATAAGCTAATGAAGTTAGATAAACAGAAGGGGATAGTGGTACGGTTTGTGATAGGACACAATGCTACACCTGGAGGAGTTTTTGATCGTGCCATTGACAGTGAGGATGCTTAGTACAAATATTTCCTTCAGCTTGACCACGTTGAGGTTTATCATGAGCTGTCCACCAAGACAGGATTGTATTTCAGTAAATTTGTCTCCATTTGGGACGCTGACTTCTACGTTAAAGTGGATGACGATGTCCATCTCAACTTGGGTGCCTAATTTATTTAAAACCTCATAACCTCTACTTTATTTAATTTCTAAAAATGCACGCCTAATTATATATGCTTATGTAATTATCTTAAAAATTTTTAGGTATGCTTGCTGCCACATTAGCAAGATACAAATCAAAACCAAGAGTCTATATAGGGTGGATGAAGTAAGGGCCAGTTCTTTCAAAAAAGTGAGTCATCTTTCATTTGTTACATGAAAGATAAATGAGATTTCCCTACCTGTCGAAAAGAACTAACTGGTGGTAATTGATTTTGCAGAGGCTTAAAGTATCATGAGCCTCAGTATTGGAAATTTGGAGA
>JACEIK010003366.1:123898-134354 GCA_018107945.1 Datura stramonium | reverse complement strand
CCTCATCTAGTGCCTGTGGAGGATAATACTAGAGGTGTTTCTATGCACTCTCATCATGACAGTATTGGGAGAGCTCGCCAGATGTAGTCACAAGTATGTTTTGAGATTTTCATGTTGATTCTTGTATGTCATTAGGCCAGGAACTACGGTGTAAGATGTATGATTGCTTTAACTATATTATTATAATTTTTATTCAGTGTATTGCATTGAATAGTTAGATAATTTGATGAATGGAGGGATATACAGAAGAAGTATGAAGCCTTCGAAGGTAGCGTTAGAGTCCAATGAGTAGTCAAGAGTTAGTGATTTTTTTATCTAGCTTTAAGGAGTGGTCCAGACCCTTAGGATGATGAATTTAACCTAAGGGGTAGATGGTAAGGTGAAGGATGAGTCTAGTATTGAGTTCCAAGTGTGGAAGTTCCAGGAACAATAACTATGGGAGATCAAGCCACAATTATTCACGTATTTTCCCGTACTTCAGTTAATATGGTACTCTACTCATGTCGAACATGTTATGAATAGGTCTAAATTTAAGATACTCCTTACGTGTGTCCATATTTAGGTTCCTAGAATGAGAAGCAACCGTTTCATATAGTGATCTAGTCTTACTCCGTGATTCCGTAAACCATAGCTTCATGTCATGAAACTCATTACGTATGAAGACTCACATCTCACAGTATGCGCAACTCTATGCACTCAGCCCTTAGGATTCGCTTTAGCAACTTATAAGATCATGTTGCATCATGTATATGCTCAGTTTAATTATCTTGAATGATTCGTGCTTATGATTTCCTTACTCTAAATCTTATGTACGCTAAATGTGTTAGAGATGATGCTTACATTATGTATATTTGGGGTGACTTCCTATTCATGCCTTAAATTCACTGTAGGTGGAAGCTCATGAAGTACAGGTTATTAGCTAGGCCAGAAAGATAGGAAGTTCTTGGGTAGTATTAACTTTAGAGGAGCCACGGATTAAAGTGATATGCTTGGATGATGTGGTGGTGTATCGGTGAATCTTTATGTTGTGTGACCAGGGACTTATTGTTTAGAAGTTGAGGTCAATCAATTGTCATGATAAGGAGAAGTAGTGTTCCTAGGAGATAACTTTATATTGAAAGAGGTCTCTTCGAGTTAGGCCTTAAAGTAGAGGTTTTCTCCCAAGGGGGAGATGGTGTACTCCGATATCAGGGTCGTTAGTGTGTTTTTAATGTGGATGACTTGAGAGGGAAGATATTGAGAGAGGCTCATAACTCTCAGTATTTTATCCATCTAGGTGCCAGCAAGAAGTCTATTGGTGGAATGACATGAAGAAGGACATAGTAGAATTTGTGGCTAACTATCCTAATAATCAATAGCTGACAGTTGAGCATCAACGAGTGAGAGGTATGCTTCAGGATATCAGTAATCTTACTTGGAAGTGGGAAGAGATCAATATGGACTTCATTATAGAGTGTCCTTCTACATGCTGGCAGTATGACTCTATATGAGTAATTATAGATAGGTTGACCAAATCAACATATTTTTTACCAGTCAAAAAAATAGATTCATCTAAGGAATCTGCTACACTTTTAATTCAGAATTTAGTTCAATTGCATGGTGTTCTATTGTTTATCATCTCAGATAGGGGTACTCAGTTTACCTCTCAGTTTTGGAGGTCATTTCAAAAAGGTCTTGGTACTCAAGGGAATCTTAGTATAACTTTTTACCCACAGAAAGATATAGGCCGAACGGAGCATTTGGAGTTTAAGGAAATATTGAAAACTTGCGTGATTGATTTCACAGGTAGTCACTAACCTCTCATCGAGTACGCCGACGACAACAATTACCATTTCAGCATTCAGATGGCTCCATTTGAGATTCTTTATGGATTGAGATATAGATTGCCTATCAGATACAAGGTACGTGAGGCTATGTTAATAGAGATAGATTAATTTCATGATGCTATGGAGAAGGTTTAACTTATTAGAGAAAGGCTGAATACAGCTCAGAGTTGGCAAAAATCTTATGCAGGTGTTAGGCAGAGAGATGTTGAGTTTGAGGTCGAAGATAGGGTGTTCTTGATGATGTTTCCCATTAATGGAGTTATGAGGTTTGGTAAGAAGGGAAAACTTAGTCGATATGTTATTCCTTACAGGATTCTGAAGTGGGTAGACAATGTGGCTTATGAGTTAGAGTTAACCCTGAGTTAGCATCAATTCATCGAGTTTTCCATGTGTCTTTATTGAAAAAGTTGATTGGGAATCCCTCTCTAGTTGTTCAGGTATAGAGCATTAGTGTGAAGGATAGCCTTACCTATGAGGAGGTTAGGTTGAGATCCTTGATCATCAGGTTCGGAAGTTGAGGAACATAGAGGTAGCTTCAGTAAATATTTTATGGAGAAATCAGCTAGTTGAGGGAGCTACGAGGGAAGCTGAAGTAGATATGATGGCTAGATACCCACATCATTTCTATTCTAGCTCAATTCCAGCTTGAGGTACTAGTTTCTTCCATAGTACTCTATTTAGTTTCCTGACGCTCATATCTGTCAATTCTTTTAATATTCCAGCATGCATATATGTTTCATGAATTCAGTTCTGTCATGTATCTTAGTGTAGAGTAAGTCACTCCGTTAGTTTTTTGTTGTAGCTATTCAGTTTTGGGATGTAGTTCCTTCCCTATCCTTTCAGTATGCTTAATCTACATTCGAATATGAACATTCCCAAGGGGGAGATAATGTAACACCCCAAAAGTCGCTAAAATCAGATCCTAGGACTGAAACAAAAAAATAGGAAAACCTTCACCAGGTCATCGAATGAGTCATTAAGTGAGCTGTTAAGTCACTTGATGGGTCCTTAAATGACCTATTAAGTAAAACGAGTTGGTGAAAAGTTGAGGTTTTGAGAGTCAGGACAACTGGTTAAGTTATCCGTTAAGTATCATGACAAATTGTTAAGTAAAGGCATCAAGAAAAGATCGGAAAGTTGGAATTCCTTGCCAGTGGTAAAGAGTGGTCTTAAAGACTTGTTAAGGTGGAATAACGTATCATGGAGTGAACCAAGAAGAGAACACTTTCAGATTCTTAACACGGGNAAGGTGGAATAACGTATCATGGAGTGAACTGTTAATTCTGGAAGAATATATTTTTCAGCCGAGTCATTAAGGGCATTTTCGTAATTCCTATATTTCTTACTCCTATAGTACATTATTTTAAGCCTCCTAAAGAGTGTATTAAGGGGTTTCCTTCTCTTTGAAACATCTAGAATCGAAGATCCAAGTCCCTCAAGTCCTCAACCATCAAGGTCTCCCTTCTTCTGCAATCCTCTTGGGAATCAAACCCTAGCAAGAATTCCACCAAGTCCAGATATGTAGGGTCATGAATCGGAGACTTCTTCAACCCTCATTCACTTTTCAAGCTCAATCGCATGATTTCTACTCTTAAGTTTCAAAATGGCAAATTTTAGGGTTAGACCCAAATACAATGAAATTTTCATGATTCTTTTATAAATTAAATTTTCTCATGCTTCTATTCTTGATTTATGATTATGCTATACGTTTACTACTAGATCTCTCATGAATTTATGATTTCATGATCATGATGATTTTACTCAAGTATACATAATTTTTTTTATGAATCTCAAGTTTATGTATAATGACCAATCTTAGGAACTATTTTCATAGTTAGTCTATGTACGTCAAGTATGACTATGATTTTCATTTTTCTAACTAGCACATGTTAACATATGTTTCATGATTATGACTATGAGCGATGTGCATGTTTTAGGAGTAGTATTTCATATGGAGTAGGTCACGGGTTCCGAGACCCCATGTCTCATAACTATGTGCCACGTAGATTTATTCATGTTTGGGCCTCACAAGGAGTATTTCCCTCACTCGACAGGGTTCACGAGTGATATAACTCCTTAATCGTTCATTGCCTTGACAAGGCATAGGACGACCCTGCCTTCTTGAGCGAGATAGTTGGGGCATCATGCGCTCATTCATGATGGTGTCGGTTACGAGTATCTCTTATTGTTCCTCATGTTTAAGTTATTCATGTTTTAGGATTTATGATATCATGTTTTATAGCGTATTTGACCCATTCATCAGTTTTACGAGTTTTACTTGGAATTTCAAGAATGATAAACTATATGATTTGACATTCAAAACTTTGGGTCATTATGTTTGTGACACCCCAAAAGTCCCTAAGATAAGACTCAAAGGTTTAAACAGAGAAATTAGAAAAATCTACACTAGGTCACAAGACGAGTCGTCTAGTGACCCGACAAGTGACTTAATGGATCATTGAGTGACCTAGTAGGTGGTGCCAAGTTGAAGAAAATGTTACTTTTTGAAAGTCATGATTGATGGGTGTAACACCCCAGAAGTTTCTAAGAATAGACCCCGGAAAGAATTTAGAAGGAAAGTGGAAATTTATCTTCAGAGTGAGTCATGGTACGACCCGTTAGATGACCAAGAAGTCGTGGTGCCGCTCGTGGAAAGAAGTCAAAGGTGCATGTGTGGCTCAGTGACAAGAGATGACCTGATGAGTCGTTAGGCAGGCAACGACTCGTTACATCAATTGTTAGAAGAATGGCAGAATTCGAAGGGGTCCCGAGGTAGTGGTGACAATGAGAGGACAAGACGAGTCATCGTATCAAGTAACAAGTCATCGTGTCAGTCGTGGGATGAAGAGCAGGACTTTTGGCTACAATGGTAACGGAAGGACCATGAGCCATTAAGTCAGCTAACGGCTCATGAAGTCAGTCATCGTCCATTCGGGAAATTTATAAGAGATTTTCCAGAAGTAATTACCAGTGGGACTTAACAAGTCATCCTTTTCCCCACGACCCGTGAAGTCCCTCGTGAGGACTTGCAGCATGACTTTTCCTGCGAATTTCCAAGGGTATTTTCATAAAATCTTATACTTCTAACTCCTAAATTACGTAGTTTTAAGTATCAGATGGGATGTTATTAAGGGCTCCTCCTAGCCTAAGACCCTCATTATCCAAAAATCATTGATAGAGTTTTCTTCTTCTTCTTCTCACAAGCTCAAGAACATCTAGGGTTTATCATCAAGGGCTGAAAGTTCCTAGATCAGTAAGGGAGTATTTTAATCAAGTATGTGGGACTTCTACAAGGATATCCTTTCATCCTTGTGTCCCAAATTTTATACTCAAACCCTAATCCCTAGATTTCTAGAAAAGCATGTTCTAGGGTTTCAATTTATGGATTATTTCTTCTATGCCTTCAATGAATTCTATGACCCATCATGATTAATAGCCATGTATACTTACGAAATTACTTTCTAGTTCTCGATTTATGCTTATGATTTACGGATAGCATGATTGTAGAATTTGGACCATGATTTAGCATAAATTTCGAAATGGGGTTCATTAAATATTCACATGCTCTTACCATGAACTAATTATATATGTTCAAAGCGTGAGCCGATCATATGGGTTTCCATAAATCTAAAATATATAATTTAATAGATGTGTTGAGGTATGATTAGAACTTATGGGATTGGGTGTGTTTGAAACATGTACATGCCTTCACTTTGATTCAGGTATTTGTTAAAGTATTACCTCGACCGATAGATCTTACATGAATCTAAGATACACGTTATATACTACTAACTCGGGATATTAATTTTGTGGATGTGTGTAAAGTATGATCTGATCCTATAGATGGTTCATGGATATAGAATGTATGATTGAAACCCCAATTTTGGGACTATGAAGATATGAATTGTGATGATAAAGCATGATGATGATCTTTCAGACCTATAGGCTTGTTGATAGTAGAGAGTAGCCTTGATCAAACTCTAAATGAATTCAGTATGATGTAATTAGTTAAACATTCATGTCTCTGATTAGCTGATGTAACTTAGAATAGATGAATGACGTCAGAGTAGTGTCCTCAATGTTCTAGAATAATCAGGACTCTCATTAGCAGAGAATGTTTCCCTTAGTCAGTCAGGGACTCCCATATCCGAGAATGTTTCCCTTAGTCAGTCAAGGACTCTCATTAGCAGAGAATGTTTCCCTTAGTCAGTTAGGGACTCTCTATAGCTGAGAATATTTCCCTTAGTCAGTCAGGGATCTCATTAGCAGGGAATATTTCCTTTAGTCAGTTAGAGACTCTCCATATCATAGAATGTTACCCTTAGTAAGTTAGGGACTCAATAGCAGAGAGTGTCTCATTTAATCTACGACATTAGTTCAACTCAACTCTATATAGTTTATGAATCTATTTTAAATCATTCTTAGCAGAATTCAGTCTCATTTATCAGCAGATAGTTAGTACAATATATGATATCAGTTACAACTTCAGTATTCAGCATATGTACAATACATGACCCTTATGCATCAGTTTGATTAAACTTCAGTAAATATTTTCAAATAAAATCTTCATGTCAATATATGTGTATCTCAGACAGGGTTGTTGTATTCCAGTTCAATTATATGTCGATGTATTTAGTTTACTTCCTTCTTGTATACCTATATGTTTAGTTTATTTATGTTCCTCGCATACTCAGTACATATGTGCTATATCATTTCATGATATAGTATCAGTTTTTCAGACTCAGCCACATGGTTAGATACGCTCCACTCGCATCTCAGCTGTTTGTGGTGATTCCTCATCTCTTGAGGATGTGATATATGTTTCTATTTCATTTACATTTCAGTATTAAGACTTTATTATTTAGCTGGAGGCTTTTTCTGGAAACTCATCAGTGTAGTAGAGGCTTTCAGACTTGTATAAATAGATTCAGCTTTCTATAAGGGTTTTTATGTCACACCCTACCTTGGGAGGCATGACTGGCACCTTGTGCTATACTGGGATCTGAATTGACCTGACTAGGCTTATGCACTCCTGATGCATGCCTGCAACTCAATTCAAGAAAATAATGAGATATATCTCAACTATAAACACGGCCGATAAGGCCACATAGCAACCTGTAAAAGAAAATATATAACCAACCACGTTTCGCTAGGCTAAGGTCCTCATACTACCATTCTTTCACCTCTATAACCATGGATGATATTGCTGTATTCTAAATCACAGTCCCATTATCTTCTGAGTTTATTATCTGAATAATTAAGCTGGCTAACCGGTGCAGTTCTCGGGCCGTTTCCTGCTATTCCAGCCTCAGGTCTGTCAAACACCCCATGGATCAACGACTTACGGCATCTGCTACAATATTAGCCTTCCCTGGGTGGTACAAAATATTCACATCATAGTCTTTCAGTAATTGTAGCCAATGACGCTGCCACAAATTCAATTCCTTCTGCGTGAAGATGTACTAGAGGCTCTTTATGAGGAGTAAAATTATCCACGTGCACCCCAGACAAGTAATGTCTCCTTATTCTCCAGGCGTGAACCACTGCAACTAAATCCAGATCATGGGTGGGATAGTTCTTTTCATTCTTCCTGAGCTGCCTTGAAGCATAAGCAATTACCTTACCGTGTTGTATAAGGACGCACACTTGCCCAATTCCCGAAGCGTCACAATATACAGCATAACCCTCTAAACCTTCTAGCAAAGTCAACACTAATGCCGACGTCAATCTGTTTTTCAACTCTTGCAAACTTTGTTCACATGCCTAAGTCCAGTGGAACTTGCCTACTTTCTGCATTAATTTTTTCAAAGGCGTTGATAAGGTAGAAAATTTTTCCACAAACCTTCTGTAATACCCGGCTAAACCCAAGAAACTGCGAAACTCAGTTTGAGCTGTAGGTCTAGTCCATGTATTTACTGCCTCAATTTTCTTTGAATCAACCTAAATACAAGCCTCTGATACAAAATGGCCCGGGAAAGCTACAGAATTCAGCCAAAACACACATTTAGAAAAATTTGCATATAATTGGCGGTTTCTGAGGATTTAGAGTATTATTCGCAAATGATCTCTGTGTTTCACTTCTGAACGGGAATACACCAGAATATCATCGATGAACACTATCACAAACTGATCTAAATATGGCCTAAAGATGTTTTTCATCACATCCATGAATACTTCTGGGGTGTTTGTCAACCCGAAGGACATAACAGAAAATTAAAAATGACCATACCTAGTCATGAAAGCTATCTTTGGGATATCTTTCTCCCAAACTCGCACCTGATGATATCCTGACCTTAGGTCGATCATGGAAAAATATTTCGCCCCTTGCAACTAATAAAACAAGTCATCCATCATAGGAAGAGGGTATTTATTCTTAATAGTAACCTTCTTCAACTGCCGATGTTCTATGCACATGCGGAGGGAGCCATCTTTCTTTCTTACAAACAAAACTAGCGCACCCCATGGTGAAGTACTCGACCTGATAAAGCCCTTGTCCAACAAATCTTTCAACTATTCTTTTGATTCTTTCAATATAGCAGGAGCCATTCGATACGGAGGAATGAATATGGGTTGAGTATCTGGTAACAAATAAATAGAGAAATCAATTTCCCATTTCGGGGAATACCAGAAAGTTTGTCTGGAAATACATTTGGAAACTCATTAATAACTTGAATAGACTGAAGAGTCAGGGATTTTGCTTGCACATCCCGAACCCTAGAAATATGGTAAATACAACCCATTGCTATCAAATTTTTTCCCAAAGATAGGATATGAACCTACCTTTTGGCGTAGCTGCACTGCCCTTCCACTCTCGCACTACCTCCCTCGAAAGTGAAATCGGACAGTCTTGGTCAAACATCCCTCATTGGCATAACATGGCGCTAGCCAATCCATACTCATTATTGCATCAAAGTCAACCATTTCTAGTTCCACTAAATCTCCTAATGTCTGGTGACCGACGAACTTTACTTTGCAATCGCGGTAAATCCTTTTTGCAATAATAGAATCACCAACAGGTGTAGACACCGTGAAGGATCGCTGATGCAATTCCGTTGTTATACCAAACTTTCAGGCCACTAGTGGAGTAACATAGGTTGAAGTGGAACCTGGGTCTATCAAAGCATAAACTAAGTTCGAGAAAATGTCCAACATACCTGCCATAACATCCAGTGACGACTCTGACTCTTATCGCCCTAGTAAAGCATAGGTGTGATTCAAATCACTGCCTGAGCTAGATGCCCCTGATCTACCTCGACCTTTACCGACAGGAGTTGAGGGCCTGCGCCCTGCTGAAGGTGTTGGGGCATGTGACCTTGCTGAAGATCTATCCTATCGGTCTGGATCAACCTGACCTCTAGCTGGAGAATCCCTCATCATATGACCCTATTGTCCATAGATATAGAACGCAATAGAAGCATATTTGCATGCCCTAAAATGACGTCGATTGCAAATAACACAATGTAGCACAGTGGACCTGCTCTGATCTGAGCCCCTTTGCTACTGGGAACCTGATGCCCGTGAGCTCTCACTAGGTCCTGACTGCCATGGACGATCTAATCTACCAACCTACTGCTGTGGAGGTGGGGGCCAAGGTGGCCTATCTGATATTCATGGACTAGGTCCGCCTTGATTTTGTGCAATGCATATCACTGAGCCTAGCCCTCCGCACTGCTCTTGGTTTTTCCTTTCTGTCTCTTATTGTCGCTGCCTGATCCCTTAATATTCTGAGCGAAAGCCTGAATACGGGCAATGGCCATGTCCTCCTATAAATTAGTTGTAACAAAAGTTTCCATATACTCTAGAAGCAACCCCATAATAAACCGATGTACTCCAGCTGGCATGGTATCCACAAAAGCTAGCGCATATCTGGATAAGGAGTTAAACCTCATTGCATATTTCTGAACACTCATCGAACCCTGTTCCAGGCACAAAAACTGATCCACTCAGGCCTATCGGATTTCTCGCGGCAAGTAGTGATCTAAGAAGGCCTATGAGAGGCTATACCAAGTCAGAGGGGGAGTGTCTCTACCTTGGGATCTTTCCCAGCTCTCGTACCATAACACTACTATGTCCCATATTCAAAATAATGCTAGCTCAACTAACTCCGCGAGCATGGCATGCATCATCCTGAAAATCCGCAGTAACTGGTCCCAAAGTCCTGAGGGTCCTCCCTACGTTTTGTCCCTGTGAATTGCGGGGGACTCACGGTAAGGAACTCTCAAACCCTCAAATTTATAGGTCCTCCAATAGATTCAGCGACCACTTGTATCGTTGGCTGGCATTGAGCAGCCATCATCTGAGCCAACATATAGACAAAGCTCCTAACCTCCTGATTTGATGGTATAGGTATGGGGACTATTGTAGATGGTGCTGACAGGTCTGCTGCCCTAGAGGACTCCGGGCGTGGCGGAGAGTGCTGGGGAGACTGGGATGAAGTCTCCCTATCTCTCTCAAATCGGGCCGACTCTGATTGGGGCACCTAGCTAGTGCCCTCTCTTGCCATAGCATCTAGCTTCTGTCAAGTCATAGTTGTTACACCCCGTAAGATTCCCGGCATCTAGATGGCCTATTCGCACGTTGGTTAAGCATATTTGGAAGCCATACGTGCTAGGAAAAGGACCGGGAAAAGA
>JACEIK010003366.1:14369-42353 GCA_018107945.1 Datura stramonium | reverse complement strand
CTAATGGGGGCCCACGTGGGTTGTTCTGTGCTGATTGTACCTTCCGGCTTATGGGGGCCAAGTAAGATTTATGTTTGCTTTAGTTACTAATAGTTAGACAGTAAGACGCCTTGTTTGTCAGGTATGACCCCTACCCTCCTTATTACAGTTATGTTTAGCCCTAATTTCACTACTTCAGTCATCTTTAGTTCGTTTTGTTTACTTCAGTTATTGTAAGTTCTATTTCCTTACTTTCAGTTATTTAAAGTTACTGCCTTACATATTCAGTACCTGTGGTACTTACGCCCTCTTCTGGGGCACTGCATTACTTGCCTAAAGGTGCAGATAGACGAGGAGCAGGTCCCTCGTAGTTCTAGTCAGCCGTACAGAGCAGTCAGCTCCCTTCTTCCGTAGCTTGTGTGATAGATGTTTACTTCTTTTGTTTGTACAGTATGGGTAGGTAGAGGCCCTGTCCCGACCATCTTATTACTCCTAGAGGCTTGCAGATTTTGTTACTTCCCTGTGGTTAGATTATATCGGCTGTGTGGGGCCCATATGTGTTTTAGATTATGTGTGTTGGCCGTGTGGGGCCTTGTTTAGCTTTTGATTGGCGGCCTTATCGGTCATAGCTAAGTTTAGCATCTGATTGTACCTTCCAGTTATAACTAGATATCATGGTGGCCTTGTCGGCCCGCATAGGACTCCCTATGATTGTTTGTCTCTAGTTAGCTTTTTATTTTCACAAGTGGCTATAGGCCTTGTCGGCTGGGAGTTGTATTTACAGCCACTATATAGCCTGTTGTTTTCTTGATTCTAGAGTTAGAGTCAGCCCTGCACCAGAGGTGCTTAGGTTAAGTCAACTCAGCAGTTCAGGTCCTAGTAGGGCACCAAGTGCCAGTCATGCCTCCCAAGGCGGGGCGTGACACCATTATGATTTGATAATTTGAAAGGTATATGTATGACCTACAAGTATGCGTAAAACCTATGATTTATGAATTATGTTATGGCCGACTCACGGGCCTTATGTCATGGCTAGTTCACGTATGTACAAGTATGTTTATGATTATCATGATTTATCTAGACCATGAATTCATGCATATTGTACTATGATCACTATATATATTTTGGGAGTAGTATTGAACACCAAGTAGGTTCGAGGCCTATTTTCTTCCCTGGATGTCATAAAATACGTGCCACCGTAGGATATGTTGGTACCTCCCATGTGACTGTACCCATCCCAAATGGCCCCTTTTCATGGTGATATCACGCCCTTCATGGTTCTACCCCTGGCAATGGTACGAACGGCCTCACAACTAGGTTTACAAGTCATACTCCATGAGTGCTCATATGGGGTATCTCAGTTAAGAGAATCTCCCACTGTTCCTCATGATTTGTGCATGTTTGTGATTGTGTATATTGGCTCAAGTAATTTAAATAATGTGTTTCTTATATCATTATGATTACTATTGTATTACGAATATTTTGAAAACCTTGAGCCTTATGTTATGTTACTATATTTATGTTATGAGCATGTTGTCCTACTCTTATGTTCATTTATGAGTTTTATATATTTTAAATGTCCGTTTTACTTACCTTGTATACTCGGTACATTCCACGTACTGACCACATACTTTCTATACTTTATTATTTCATGATACAGGACCTGACTCTTAGGTTCACCTCCATCATTAGTCCATCTCAGATTTAACTATCAGCCTTGTTGGTGAATCCTCATGCTCCGAGGGCCATATGTCTTGACATTGATGATGTTCTTTTATTTCAGTTTGTTGGGTTAGTTGGGGGTGTTTTCCCATCAACCCATCTAATATGATAGAGGCTTTCAAACAGTTTGTAGTACTCAACTGATATGTATTTCTAGTACTTTCCACTCACCATGCTATGTTATGTTACATGTACTTCTATATCGTATGTTCAGTATTCCGCCTTAAGTGATATGAAGTTAGATGTATGCTTATGTCATGGGTCGACTTGGGGCCTCTCGGGGTTCCTTGTCCTGTGTTACGATCTAGGCCTACATTCAGGTTGTGACAAACTATAGGACTCAGCTCTCAGGATCACCTCCATCATTAGTCCATCTCAAATTTAGCTATCAGACTTGTTGGTGAGTCCTCATGCTCCTAGGTCCATATGTCTAGACATTGATGATGTTCTTTTGTTTCAGTTTGCCGGGTTAGTTGGGGGTGTTGTCCCATCAACCCATCTAATATAATAGAGGCTTTCAGATAGTTTGTAGTACTCAGCTGATATGTATTTCTAGTACTTTGCGCTCACCATTCTATGTTATGTTACATTTATTTTTCCTCTATATCGATGTTCAACATTCCGCCTTAAGTGATATGAAGTTAGATGTATGCTTATTCCATGGGTCGACTTGGGGCCTCTCGGGGTTTCTTGTCCCGTGTTACAATCCAGGCCTACGTTTGGTTCGTGACCAATTTGGTATAAGAGCAATAGGTTTGAAGTGTCCTAGGGTGTCTGAAATCCGCGTTAAGTAGAGCCTTTTTCATGGGTGTGAAGCGCGCCACACTTATCACAAAGGGGCTACGAAAAGTTTTAGGAAATTTTCCTTTTTTCATGATGTCGTGCAATGAACTATCTTTATATCCTTCTAAGTCGTGTATTCACACTCCAAAGAATAATGTCAGTCAGTGGAATAAGAGGCTCTCTCGAGTCATTTCTCCCTAAGGTAGAAAATTCGTGAACTTGAAGTATGGAACCAAAAGAGTGGGGGAGTACGGCTGGAGAAGTATGAAGCCTTCCGCAATAGCCTTAGAGTCAAATGGGAAGTCAATAGATAGTGATTTCTGCCTAGCCTTAAGAAGGGGACCAATCCTCAGAACGATGACCTTTAAGCTAAGGGGGAGATTATAAGGTGAAGGACTAGGTCATGCCTTGAGTTTCAAGTGTGAAGGTCCAAGATCAGTAATTATGGGGGATCGATCCATGCAAGTGTCCTTCCATACATCAGTCTATGTGATACTCTACTCATGCCGTATGTGAACATGTTATGCCCATGTCTAAGTTCCAAGTACTCCTTATGTATATTCGTACTCAGATTCATAGAATGAGAAGTAACTACTTCAGATGGTGATTTCGGTCTTCTTCCATGATTCCATAAATCTCATCTTCATCTCATGTCCCTCATTATGTAGATAAACTCATGTCTCTCAGCATGCTCATCCTTATGGACTCAGTCCTTAAAATTTATCGTATCGGCTCATAAGATCGTGTTATATCAAGTATATGCCCAACTTAGATTTCTTGAATGATTCGTGCTCATAATTTCATCACTCTAAGCCCTATGAATGTTTCCCCATGATGGAAATGATGGTTAAAATGTGTACGTTCAGGATAAATCCCTGTCTTTGCCACAGATGTCGGGTATGTAAAAGTTCAGGAAGCGCAGTTATTAGCCAAGCCTGGAAGTGTAACAACCCACATGGTTATTTTATGATTGTGGATCCATTTCCCTTGGTTGAACCTTTCCTTATTATCATTTTTTACTTATGACTTGAGGAGATTGATGACACAATTTCCAAGATGATCCAATGAAGATTAGATAAGATTTTCGATTTTTGAAATGTTTGAAGTTTGAGAGGTTTGACCAAAGTCAACATTTTAGGTTAACGAGCTTGAATTTGGGTTCTGAAAGTTCTGTTAGTTTCGGATGGTGATTTATGACTTAGTTGGGTAGTTTGCAATGATCCCAAGGTGTTCGAGAGTGAATTAAACCTTTGGTTGGATTTATGAGCTTTAAGGAAGCTAAGTTCGACCACGGTCAACTTTTGATCAAAATGACCTCACATCAGTGATTTGATGATTCCAACAGGTCTGAAATGTGTTTTATGATTGAATTGCATATTTAGTTTGTGACCAGAGGATTTTGGATGAGTTTCGGGTGGATTTGAACTTTTTGGTGTGTTTAGCATGATTTTAAGCATAAAATGTGAAAACTCAGAGGTTCATTTTTAATTTTTGAGATCGAAAAATTATTTTGAGACTTTCAAAATTCTTAGCATGAATTATTGGAGTTATTTGAAAAGTTTGTTGCAATTTCGATAAGTCAAGATCAGGTTTTATTACAAAAGATGAAATAATTCTTGAACAAGCAAAAATGATGTCTAACTAGGCAAAAGAGCACCAAATGGAGTTTTGATTGAACGAGTAGATCCTTATCATTATTTGAGAACTATAGAAAAAAGAATCGTCACATTTCGAGTTCGTATGATGAAGCTATGGTCATTTTAGTAAAAATTAAAGCTGCTGGTGCAGCCCTATATAAATGCCTGAACAGTGNCTAGTGAATTTTATATTGCATAAAGTCACCTCCGCAGACCTTGTAGAGTTATCCATGACTGATTTTGATACTATTCTTGGCATGTATTGGTTGTATGTGTGTTATGCTTCTGTAAATTGTAGAACCCGTGCGGTGGAATTGTATTTTTCGGGTGAGCCAGTCTTAGAGTGGAAGGGTAGTTCAGCGGTACTTGTAGGTCAATTTATTTCATATCTTAAGGCCAGAATGATGATTTCTAAGGGTTTCATGTATCATCTAGTTAGGGTTAAGGATGTTGAGTTTGAGACCCCAACTATCCAGTCAGTTTCGGTGGTGCATGAGTATCCAGAGGTCTTTCTCGATGATTTTCCAGGTGTTCCTCCCGAGCGGGAGAATGATTTTGGTGTTGACCTTCTACCCGACATGCAGCCTATCTCTATTCCTCCTTATAGGATGGCTCCAGCCAAGATAAAAGAGTTGAAAGATCAGTTGAAGGACCTGTTAGATAAGGGCTTCATTAGGCCGAGCAAGTCTCCATGGGGTGCACCTGTGTCATTTGTCCAGATGAAGGATGGTTCGCTTCAGATGTGCATTGACTATCGGCAATTGAACAAGGTCACCGTTCAGAACGAGTATCCTTTACCCAGGATCGATAATATGTTTGACCAGCTTCAGGGTGCCAGGTGTTTCTCAAAGATAGATCTCAGGTCCGAGTATCATCAGCTCAGAGTTTGGGAGAGTGATATCTCGAAGACAACCTTCAAGACACGGTATGGCCATTATAAGTTTGTAGTTATGTCTTTTTGACTATCGAATTCTCCTGCAACTTTTATGGACTTGATGAACGAGGTGTTCATACCATATCTGGACATGTTCATGATCGTGTTCATTGATGATATCCTTATATACTCTTTGAGCAAGGAGGAGCATGCCACTCATTTGAGAGTAGTGCTTCAGACCCTCAAGGATCGTTAGTTGTATGCCAAGTTCAGCAAGTTCGAGTTTTGGTTGAACTTCGTAGCATTTTTGGGCCATGTGGTATCAAGCGAGGGCATAAAAGTAGATTCTCAGAAAATCGAGGCGGTGAAGAATTAGCCTAGACCGGTGAATCCCTCAGATATTCGAAGTTTCTTAGGTTTAGCTAGCTACTATCAGAGGTTTTCTGAGGGTTTCTTATCTATTGCATCACCTTTGACAAAGTTGACACAGAAAAAGGTAAAGTTCCAATGGTTGTAGGTTTGTGAGGAGAGCTTATGAGAGTTGAAGACTCGACTTACTACCGCACCAGTGTTGACCCTACCCGAGGGTACCGATGGTTTTGTGGTATATTGTGATGCTTCGAGAGTCGAACTCGGGTGTGTATTAATGCAGTGAGGGAAAGTGATAGCATACACCTTGAGACAGTTGAAAGTCCATGAGAAGAATTACCTGACCCATGATCTTGAATTGGCCATTGTGGTGTTTGCATTGAAGATATGGAGACATTACTTGTATGGGGTCCATGTGGATGTGTTTACGGACCACAAGAGCTTACAATATGTGTTCACGCAGAAAGATCTCAATCTTCAGCAAAGGAGGTGGTTGGAGCTACTCAAAGACTACGATATGAGGGTCCTTTACCATCCGAGTAAGGCTAATGTGGTAACAGACTCACTTAGTAGGCTCTCCATGGAGAGTGTGTCCGATATGGATAAGGGAAAAAGGAGTTGGTGAAAGATTTCCATCAACTTGAAAGGATGGGAGTTAGGTTGGTCGACTCGACCGATGGTGTTGTTGTTGTGCAGAACGGATCAGAATAGTCTTTGGTGACAGATGTGAAAGCTAGACAAGATGAGGATCCAATTTTTGTAAAGTTGAAAGAAGTCGTTTGAAGTCAGAAGGTAGAGGTCTTCTCTCAAGGGGGAGATGGTGTGCTTCGGTACAAGGGTCACTTATGTGTTCAAGATGTTGATGATTTGAGGAGCCGGATATTGTATAAGGCCCATGGATCCAGGTATTTCATCCATCCGGGTGCCACCAAGATGTATCGTGATTTAGGAGAATTCTATTGGTGGGATGACATGAAGAAGGATATTGCGGAATTTGTAGCCAAGTGCTCGAACTATCATCAAGTAAAGGTTGAGCATCAAAGGCCGGGAGGAGTGCTTCAGGATATTAGCATTCCTACTTTGAAGTGGGAAGAAATTAACATGGATTATCCCGTTACTCGACGTCAATATGATTCCATTTGGGTTGTTGTAGACAAGTTAACTAAGGATGCACATTTTCTACTGGTGAAGACCACAGATTCAGCATATGATTACACCAAGCTATATATCCAGGAGTTAGTTCGATTACATAGAGTGCCCTTGTCCATCATTTCAGACCGAGGTACTTAATTTACCTCTCAATTTTGGCGGTCTTTCTAGAAAAAGCATGGGACTTAGGTTAAGCTAAGCACAACATTTCATCCATAGAAGGATGGTCAAGCAGAATATACAATCCAAACTCTCGAGGACATGTTGAGAGCATGTGTGATGGACTTCAAATGTAGTTGGGATGATCAATTGCCACTGATCAGGTTCGCTTACAATAACATCTATCCTCCAGCATTCAGATGGCACCGCTCGAGGCTCTCTATGGGCGGAGATGTAGATCAATTATCAGATGGTTTGAGGTTGGTTAAGTAGTTGTGATAGGGCAAAATTTTGTTCATGAGGTTATGGGAAGGTCCAGTTGATAAGGGACAAGCTGAAAACAACTCAGACTAGTCAAAAGTCATATGTTGATGTGAGGAGGAGAGAGTTGGTGTTCGAGGTGGACTATTGGGTGTTTCTGAAGGTATCTCCCATGAAGGGAGTAATGTGGTTTGGAAATAAAGAAAAACTCAGTCCCCGCTATTTTAGTCCCTACCAGATTATGAGAAGAGTTGGTAAGGTGGCGTATAAGTTAGAATGCCCTCAGAGTTATCTTTTGTGCATCCTATGTTTCATGTATCGCTTAAGAAGAAATGTTTGGGGGATCTAGCACTAGTAGTCCCAGTGGATAGTGTTTGTGTAAAAGATAACCTTAGCTACGAGGAGGTTCCAGTGGAAATATTAGATCGACAGGTTCGGAGGCTAAGGAACAAGGAAGTAGCTTCGATTAAAGTATTATGGAGGAATCAACATGTTGAAGGAGCTACGTGGGAGGCCGAAGCGGATATGGTGGCTAGATACCCACATTTATTCTCTACTGGCGTAGTTCTAGCTTGAGGTATCAATTTTTGCACTCAGATTCTATTTAGTTTTCATGTTCAGTTAATGTGTTCAAGTTTCTTTTATGTATGTGGATGTGTATGTAAATCATGAAATCAGATCCGCTATGTAGTTTGAATCAGAGATAGTCATTCCGCCACTTTTCAGCTTAAATAATCAGTATTTGAGTGTGATAATTGTATTTCTCTACATTTCTATATGATTTTCAACATTCGAGGATGAATGTTCCCAAGGGTGAGATATTGTTATACCTCAGAAGCCCGAAGATCATAACAGAAAGTTTAAATGGAGAAAACTGAAATTTTTGCACCAAGTCACAAAATGAGTCGTTCTGTGACCCGCGGGGGAGGACCACGCATCGTGAGGTGACTCGTGGTGAAGGACTGGGTTGAATTGAAGGAAGTAGTGGAAGGGGTTTCCCACAGGCATGACCACGGGTCGTTGTCAGGCCCCATGACTCGTCAGGTTAGCCGTGGCCAAGAGAATTAAGAAGGGTAAAAGTGTAATGCAGTGCACCTAACGGATAGACCCAACATATCGTGGTAAGACACCACGACTCATGGGGAGGGTCGTGGTCAGCAGGATAGGGTTTATTTGAAATCATGACAGTGAGGGTGACGAATGGTGACCACGAGTCATGGTCACCTGTGACGACTCAGGAAGTCCCCCGTGATGAGCCCAGGTGATCTGATAGACAGTGTACCTAACGACTGAGGTGACGAATCGTGGGTGGTGGTAACGAATCGTTAGGTCCCTCATGGGGATTGACGAGCAGTTAATTCCTGCGAAATTATTAGGGATATTCTCATCATTCATGTGCTCTAAGGTCCTATACTATGTCGTTTTAAGTTATTTTCAGAGTGTATTAAGATAGGTTAAGTCATTCTAACCTATTCAAAACCCATGCATGCAAGTTAGAGAGAATTTGAGAGAAGATCAAGTCTTATCCCTTCCAATTCTTCTCAAATTCTTTTTGGGAAATCAGGGAAGTGTAAGAATCAGCTATAATTAGGTATGTAGGGTTACGGATGTGTGTTTTTGTTCACACCCATGTTCATTCCCTATTATCTCATGAAAATCTACCAATAATCTCATGGGGTCTTCAATTCAATTTTTGTAAAAATCTAATGATTTATTAATGGGTTATTATGATTTGTGATTTACATCATATTTTATGGATTTTGATCAGATTTTACAACTGTTTTGATTATAAAAATTTTTGAATTCTATTTCTACCAAATTAAGCCTAATTATGCATGATCTATGATGAATCAATTTACGATCTACGTCTCAACTGTTGATATTTACAAGCCCAGCATGAGTTACAATTTTTTATCTGGATTTATTTAATTACCCATCAAGATTTGATGATTTACAAGTTATATGTATGATCTACAAGTATACATGAAACCTATGATTCATGAATTATGTTTTGGCGGACTCAGGGGCCTTATGTCATGGCTAGTTCACGTATGTACAAATATATTTATGTATCACGATTTAACTAGCCCATTAATTCATGCATGTTATACCATGAGCACTATATATGTTTTAGGAGCATTATCGAACACCGTGTAGGTTCGGGGCCCAGGTTCTGCCCCAAATCTCATAAACTACGTGCCACTGCAAGTATGTTGGGACCTCCTTTGTGACTGTCCCTGGCCCAATTAGACCTTTTCATGGTGATATCAGATTTTCATGGTTCTACCCTTGAAAAGGTATGAATGGCCTCCCAACTAGGTTTACAAGTTGGGCTCCATGTGTGCTCATATGGGGTATGTTGGTTAAGAGAATCTCCCACTGTTCCTCATGATTTATGCAAGATTATGATTATGTATATTGGCTCAAGTTATGTTCATTATCGCTTTCCTCTCATGATTATGATTATGAATGTTTTATGAATGATTTGAAAACCTTGAGCCTTACGTTATGTTACGATGTTTAGGATATGAGCATGATGTCCTACTCTTACGATGTTTTATGATATTTTACATATTTTAAATGTCCATTTTACTAACTTGCATACTCGGTACATTCCACGTACTGACTGCATACTTTCTGTGTTGCATCGTTTCATGATATAGGACTCGACTCTCAGGCTCATCCTCATCTTTAGATCATCTCAGAGTTCACCTTCAGCTGTTGGTGAGTTCTCATGTTCCGAGGGCCGTTTGAGTAGACCTTATGTTATTTTATGTTTCAGTACTTGGCTGGGTTAGGTACGGGTGTTGTCCCATTAACCCACCATATGTAGTAGAGGATTTCAGACAGTATGTAGTACTCAGCTTGCGTGTATGTCTGTTGATTCCTTATGTTATGACATGTTATGTTATCTTTATGTCTCCACTATGTCTTATGTTCTATCTTCCACTTAAAGTGATTGAATTTAGATGTATTCTTGTGCCATGGGTCGACTTGGGAGCTCTCGGGGTTCCTTATTCCGTGTTACGATCCGGGTCTACATTCGAGTCGTGACACTCTAAAAATCTGAAACTAAAATAACAACACAACTGAAAGAAGAAAGGTACTCCGACACTCAAAAGAAGAGGACTCCCCACTATCAACTACGATGTTGGGTCGTGGTACCTGAGGCTACATCACAAATGATATAGAATAGGAAGCATGCATCAGTACTTTGATGTACTTAGTATGTGAAGTCATGCAGTTCGAAACATATTCATGATGATAAAAAAAGTATAAGTAAAACCACTGAAATAATATGGAATGACCCCGTCTAAAAGCATAAATGTTGTAAACAACTTGAAATCTAAGCATACTAAAATGCTAGTAAAAACTGATTAAGGGTCATAAACATATTCTAAGGTCTGAGACTGGAGTGTACTACATACTATGACCATACCGTACAGTGTGAGTTCCTATTTAACCGACATATAACCACGTGAGCTAAATGTGGAATTCAATATATATACCCCATTAAAGAAAGTCTGTTGTACCTTGCCAGGCTATAGTGGCTGAATTGTGTGATCACTAACTGGGCCCATTCGGGCTAGTAGCCTACGGTGACACGTAGTTCTTGGAACCTAGCTGTGCTGAACCCTGACCCTCTCGGTGCTGAGTACAACTCCCAATTGAAATTCTTATAATAACAAAGTAAAATGATTAACTCGAAACAGGTGGCCTAATGCTAGTTCAGAACTACTTATATGTATGTGTCCTGAGATACTAAAGAACGTGATATCTGGAAGTATTGAATATACTGCATAACTATTAAAGTGACAACAGATAAAACTGACATTTCTATCAAATACTAAGTATATTATTAATCCAAAAATACTAACTTTGATTGGAAGCATACATGTTGAATGTTATACTCAGATGGTAATCAATGGAAAAATAGTAATCTAGATCAACTTTTAAATCATGCAATGTTCAACTCAAAATCATGCTAAAATCAGGACTAGGAAGCATACTGTCTGAATGAAATCAAAATATGAATTTCAGATAATAATAATAGTCATAGAAAACTTAAAGAATTATTAAGGTGAAGGAATTAATAAGCTGACTGAAAAACCCAAACTTACAATTTCCTACAGGACTGGAAATGATTAAATTTTTCTGAGAAATACTTTGGGACACACGGGTGAATGGATACCCATGTTAAATCCCTATATACCTGTAGAAAAAATCACCTAGAAGAAGCTTAAAATTTTGAGAAGATGCAGAAGCCCTAGCTCTTGGCTTCAGATGTATGTCTGAGTTCTTACGGGGTTTTTAGAATGTGAGGAGAGGATGAGAGAATACTGTCAACTAATTCCTCTAAATCCCCCCTCCCCAAATATCCCAATACAATGTAGTTCAGTAAATTAAATAGCAAAAAGTTACAAAAATTTCCTTGGAAGGTAGTCTGAAAAACTACCCGTCCAGATCTAACGGATCACACAATGAGTCATTGGTTGGGACCACGACTCATTGGGACCAGTCATTGGTTCTGGGTCTAAAGTTTCAATTTTTGGGACTCTCTCAACGAGCGAACAAGACACCCCGTTAGAAGATCATTGTTTCCACCCGTTGTCACTGGAGTGATCTTGAAAATTTTCTGAATTTCATCTAACGGTTCCTTAGGACGAGTCATTAATTAGTCAAATGACTCGTCATCTGGCTCAGTGGTTCGGGGAAAGATTTTGACAAGTTTCTATACATTGTCATATTGGAAAACATGACGACTCGTTACTTCATCCAATAAGTCATTCTATGTCTCGTTAAGTCTGGAGGAAGAAAGATCTGTTGACAATGATGATTGTACTAATAGGTCGTTGGTTCCAATAATGGCTCGTCTGACGAGTCATTCTATGGAACATTTTCTAGTTTCTTTCTAGTTTCTTTCTGGTTTTCATTCCAAGACGGGGGTTTGGTCTTAGGAACTTTTAGGATGTCATACCAACATACAACAAGATTTCTAGAAGTCCTTCTCTCAAGGTCAGAGTACTCCAACAAACCACAGTACAATATTTATTCCGCAGTTAGACGGTCAATCAGAAATGCACTATCCAAATATTATGGATATTTTATGAGTCTAAGTACTAGACTTTGAAAGCAACGGTAAGGATTATTTATTCCTTACTAAGTGTGTATATGATTATAACTACTATGTCGAGCACAATGATAGAACCTTATATAGTTTAAATGAATGGAAAAGTACACCTTTAATCAATTGGTCTGAAGCTGAAAGATCTGATTTATTAAATTTGACTTACTTCAACAAGTTAAAGAAAAGTAGAGTTTATACAGGAATGATCATTAACATAATAAAGCAAGCAAAGGTCTCACTAAACTATATGACATCGAGGATTATAGTTTAATATTAATAAAATTTTACTTATAAATCTCACCAGTTGAGGTTGTTGCGAGATTCAATANGCGAGATTCAATAATAAGAGCAAGCTTGGTCCAGAATATATCGAATTGTACCAAAACATTTTAAGGATAGGCACAAGCTTGAGTTTCTCTCAAAATTAAAAGCAATCCACCCAGTATAGATTGCGAGAATGTATAAGATTGTGCTAGTAAAGGATGCTCAAATCCCAAAAGAACCATTTTAGAAAAAGGGTGTGAAAGTTAAAGAAATGAAGAGACAACATCAATAAAAGTATATACTGAAAAGTAGTTCCATCAAAGGAATTATGTGGGAAGTCAAGAAATGAAAGAGATTTAGATAATTTCCCACCCGTTTTCAAGCTAGAGAAATTCTCATAATGGATTTTATATGTTTATACGAGTGTTAAGTGACCCAGCTTGTCAAAAATTTAGTTAGTATGTTGTGAATAGGTAATATTTTAAGTTGAAGCAAGAATAGTTTATAAGTATGAGAATTGAGGTGAGATATTTCTTTTAAATTATGCATTTGTTACATATATTAAAAGTTTCAGATTTTGGATAAGTCCATTTTATTTTAAGGAGATGTTGGAAAATCTTAAGGAATTACCCGAGTGAGTTTGAATTTCATTCGAGGATGAATGTTCTTAAGGAAGGGGGAATGTAATACATGCAAGTGGGTTCCAATATGACAAGTGAGAAGACATGTTTTACAAGCAAATATTTTATTTTTACATTGCTCAAAAGTGGAATAATAAGAAAAAAAATTAGCCAAGTGAAGTCGGCCACGAGGGCGAAGCAACAACATGTCGATAGGGAGTGCACATGCAGACACACACATCAGCAGTAGGACACACATATTGGCACGCACATCGTAGGCGATCGCATACAGGAAGGCATACGCGCGTTACGATGTCACTCCAGGCCCGTATCAGGCTAGTACACATATTTAAGGCTTTTTATCCAAAACACAATTCCACTTCATCTTTTCAATAAATTAGGATGTCCCAAGGATGTTTTCATGGAGTATCCATATTTGAGGTAAAGTGATAATATTATCAGGCTTAATTCTTTTAAAATATATTCTTGGAAAGTTTTCCTCATGTCGTAAGCTCTATGGTGATATTGAATTTAATAGTTTTTTTGTGGTGGTTGAGTTATTTAAGTGATGTAATAGTTTTTAGATCTTGAAAACGACACGGATAATGTGATGTAAGCTTCATATACAATCCTCCTTCCATACACCTATCGTATTTTATCGATTTTCATCATTTTTCGAACCATATGATGGTGATTGAAAGTCATGGTTCTGAGTAACATTTCTTATGAGATAAAGTGACATGAATAAGGAGGTTGGGTTGTGGGAGATAGGTGCACCACTCTTCAGAGAAACGTACAAAAGTTGTTAATGAAGACAGTATGAAGTACACCTAGAAAAGATGATTTGGATCTCGTCACTCCTTTGAGATGTATATTTGTTGTTACTGATTTGTTGTATTTGTTGTAGTATATCAAATTCCATTCTTTTGTGTATATATAACTTAGGCTAGTTGTTTAGGAATGACATTGAAGCCTTATTATTTGGTTGTGGTACATTTTATTTTAACCACATTAGAATGCCTTCCATGTGATTGTAGTAGTACAATTGATCTTTATGTTCTTCCTGCAACTCCAATGGAACTTATTAAAATTTATGTTACGGCTTTATATATTTGGCATAACTCATTCTTAATCAAAACTGATAGTTAAGAAGTGTTTCAATCTAATACGTGTTTTTTGACTTTTGTTAGAAGTCTTCCCATTAGCTATATTATATTGATAATATTCATACTTAATTTCGTGACCCATCTTGGGTAGCCTTGTTGTCAATAACTGAGTCAAGGAATAATTCTATTTACTTAATGCTAAAGAGACTAGTATGAGTCTGAAGTCACTAATTCCTATACAAGGCATGTAAACGTTGTTAGAAGGTCGATTACATCGAAGATAAAGGTATACACCAATAGATCCTGTCATGTGTTGTACGTTTATATTTTCATCCATTCCTGCTATCATAGTAGCATCCTTTTTATGTTATTTTGGGCTAGAATCATACAACCCAAAATGTCACATCGTCCAAGCAGGCCAGGTGACCCTCTGTATCAATTGGTAGTAAGTCGACTAGGCAAGCCGCAGAGTCCTCAATGTCAATTGGCAAGGAGTCAGCTAAGTACATACTATTAGCGAGTTTATGACATACATCTAATGCCCTGAAAACTCAAAGATTAGAACCAGGACTGAAAAAGGGAAAATTTTAGAAAACTTGGAAAATCTGGCACCAGTCACAGAACGGGTCATTAAGTGACCCGTTCGAGGTGCCCACGAGTTGTGAGGTGACTCGTGGGGAGGCTAGGTGAGGAAGTTCTAGGTTCTGGGAAAAGGTTACCACACAGACGACCGAACGAGTCGTGGTTAGTCCCTACGATTTGTTAGGTCAATTATGAGGAGGGGCAAATGGAAGAAAAGAGAGGTGGAGGCAGTGTACTTCACGAAAGGACCCCACGATTCATGGTCATTCACCATGAGTCATGAGGTGAGTTGTGATCATATATAGGAGGATTTTCTAAGAGTTAAGCAGTGTACCCCATGAGTCCTCACCATAACTCGTTATGGATCACCACGAGTGGTGGTGTCACCCGTGGGGAGCTTCAGGAAATTGGGCAGTGTGGCCATGACAGTTGACCATGAGTCATGGTCACTCCATGACTCGTTAGGTCCATAATGGTGATCATCAGGGATTTCTGGGCATTTTACTCAACGAGTGTGACCACGAGTCATGATCACTTACCACGACCCGTTAGGTCACCCGTAAGGGTTGACGACCAGTTTTTCCCTGTGATTTTCCAAGGGTCGTTTAGTAATTTTCTACTCTCATAAACATTAAACTACGTCATTTTAGATGTAATTTCATACTTATTAGTGGGAATGAATGGCCTCTCCCCTCATTCCCCATGTACATTCTCAGAAAACATCAAGGAGTTCTCTCAAGAACTTTCAGAGTAAGGTCAAAGGTTCTTCATCCATCTCAGATATTAAAGTTTCCTCCTCGAGGGAATTCTTAGACAGGTATGTGGGAATTCAACAAGGGGATAGTTCTTACCTTGTGTCCTCCAAAACCCTCTTATAATTTCTCTATCAGTCTTAGCCCTAAGTTTTCACATATGAAAAGATTACATATTTTTTTTCATTGATTTCACCTAAAATGATATTCATGTTTATTGTTGATATGATCTTCATCAGTTCCTGACCAAATTGTTGATGTTCCTGCAAAAGTGAATTTAAGCCCTGAGCTTTCTAATGAAACGTATTTATGTATTAAATCCCTCAAGTTTTTGAAGTGTGATTTGGGCTAATTTTATAGTATTCCTTATGGTTTAGATGTTGAGTAATTACTCCCTTGAGAAGAATGATTTTAGACCTGGTACGAATGAGAAAAACTATAATTCTTCTTGTGAGAGGAGATTTCCTTATTTTCTTGAAATTTTTGCTATATTGTGGAATTCCCATGTTGTCGGAAGAAGTTGAATTCTTTGTTAGCTGCTTAGTAGTTTGGTTCGGTTAGAACGTACAATTTCATCAGTGCTATTCAGAATTTGTCAACTGATCAGTTTGACTACAAAATTCCTTGAGGTGTCTGTGATACCTCCCAGTTTGCAGAATCAAACTCAGTTTCATTAGTCCACTAGGCGGTCATG
The DNA here is from genome assembly GCA_018107945.1 of Datura stramonium. Taxonomy (NCBI): domain Eukaryota; kingdom Viridiplantae; phylum Streptophyta; class Magnoliopsida; order Solanales; family Solanaceae; genus Datura; species Datura stramonium. The sequence goes on along the minus strand of JACEIK010003366.1, from coordinate 26,274 downwards.
AAATTTTAGATAAATAGCTCTGACTAGCCTTAGAACCCCAGACAGATTACACTTTGTTCTTAGACGGTTACGACACTTCTAGATAAGCAGCTCTAACCAGTCTAGAACACAGTTTCAGAATCTAGCCTGATAAGACTCTAAGGGTACTTTCAGTTATGTATCCCTGATTTGTCTTGGACCCCAGTTTCGAGCTATCAGCTTAGTATTCAGTATAGGTAATCTAGTGGGAGCAGGACTTAGCACCGAGCGGACCGAGCTTCCAGCGCACCCAGGTTCCTAGAACTATGTTGCCAGCATAGGTTACAGTATTTGTTGGCCTGATTGGCCCCAGACTTTTGTGATCACCCAGATCATGCCTATATAACATGGCAAGGTATATTGGGTCCTACCGGTGGGGTGTATACATCGGACTCCACGTCTAGCTCACGTGGTTATATGTCGGTTATAGACTCTCCAACTAGTAAGCTCAGTTAAGTCTTAGATTAGTCAGTTCAGTTCAGTCAGATTAGTTCAGTATAGTATCTCAAACTCAGTACTTTATACTTGGGTCATGTCTTTGACTATTAGATAGGGTCATCTTGACCATATCAATTTCCTTCAGTTGTTCAATTCATGTAAATTTGTTGGTCATTGCATGTAATTTCAGTTCAGTCATTTATATCCAGCATCATGTTTTCTCACACTCACTCAGTACATTAAAAGTATTGACGCATACTTTTATGCTGTATCATTTCATGATACAGCCGTAGGTGCTCAGACTCAGCGTCGTTAGTCACCGTAGTTCAGATCCTCCTCAGCAGCAGAAGTGTGAGTCCTTATCTTTCAAGGGTGTTATTTCAGTTCTTTCCATCATTTTGTTACTTTTAATTAGACTTAGAGTTTGCTAGGGGCTTGTCCCAGCAACTCATCAGCTAGTTGGCTTTCAGACTATTAGTATTGTTCAGTTGTTTTACACTTTATCTTTCAGTTTTAGTTTTCATAAATGTTTTTATATTATTATTTCAAAGCTTCCTCTATGCATGTTTTACTCAGAATACCAGTGAATAATAGACCAAGGGTTGACTTGGGGTTACTTGTAACTGCAAGTACCATGTTCCGTCTAGGGTGTAGACCTTGGGCGTGACTAACTTGGTATCAGAGCACTAGGTTTAGAGTATCCTAGAAATGTCTAAAAGCTGCATATAGTAGAGTCCTTTTCATGGGTGTGAAGCACGCCACACCTATGATGAGGAGGCTACGAGATTTTATTAGGAAAAAATCTCATTTGTTCATACTCCTTATCGTGCATTAAAGTTCAATTGTAGAAACGCCCTTCTAACTCGTGCTCTATTTCATTTCGGTGAATCATGCCTCCTAGACGGGGCAATGGAAGAAGGGTCGGTAACGCCAACAGACCTGCTCCACCAGCCCTAGTAGCCCCTCAAGATGACACAGTGTCCACTGCAGAGTTCAAAGCGGCTATCCAGTTGCTCGCTCAAACAGTCACCAATCAGGTGACCCAGAAAGTAGTACCAGTTAACAACAATGGATCGGCAATAGCTACTAGGGTAGGGGACTTCACCCGTATGAACCCTCCATCTTTTCAAGGATCCAAAGTGGGGGAGGACCCCCAAGAGTTCATAGACAAGATTTGAAAGTTTACCTATATTATGGGTGTCAGCTCCTCTAAGAGTGCTGATCTGGCTACCTAACAGCTAAAAGGGGTAGCCCAGGTTTGGTACGAATAGTGGAAAGAGGGGCGGCCAGCGAGAGCAGGACCGGTGGAGTAGGAAGAATTCAACACAGCCTTCCTAGATAGATTTTTCCCGAAGGAGCTCAAAGTAGAAAAGATAGCGGGGTTTATGAACTTGAGGCAGGGGAATAGAATAGTGGAGGAGTATGCTCTGGAGCTTACTAGGTTGTCTAAGTATGCTTGAGAGATGGTAGCCGAGCCAAGGGCTCACATGTTGCAGTTTGTGAACTGAGTGTCGAACCTGGTCCTAAAGGAGTTTAGGACAACAACGCTAGTTAGGGATATGGACCTCTCCAGCCTGATTGTATATGCCCAGAAGATTGAGGCCAAAAAGTGAAGGATATAGAGAAAAGAACAAATGGGCAAGGACTGACCAGTCAGATCATGGCCATTAGAGGTCTAGCGGTAGTAGCCGCCCACAGCAGCAGAAACAACAGTAGCAGAGAGCCCCAGCACCCAGCTCAACCAACGGCCCAACCTTCCAGTCCCGCCAGGATAGGAGGGGAGAGGCATCTGGCTCTCAGTCTCAGTGTAACAGTGCCGGGAACAGATATTCATCTTTCCCCAGGTGCAGTAGGAACCACCCAGGAGAGTGTCTTCATGGTCGAGAGGGATTCTTTGGTTGTGGACAGCTTGATCATCGGCTTAAATATTGCCCGTCACTAGGATGGGGGAGAGCACAATCCACCACATCATCAGCTCTAGCAGGCCGACCAGCTCAGTAGGCCAGCACCTCGGGTGCGAATGGCGGTCAGCGCCAAAACCATTTTTATGCATTGTCTTCCCATCAGGATTAGGAGAGCTCACCTGATGTAGTCATGGGTATGTTACGCCTCTTTCATATGGACGTGTATGCCCTTATAAATCCAGGAGCCAACCTTTATTCGTGACTCCCTACGTAGTGGTCCAGTTAAATATCAGTCCATAGGTCCTCTCAGAACAATTCTCAGTCTCCACCTCTGTTGGCAAGTCAGTTAGAGCCATCCAGGTGTATAGAATCTGTCCATTCTCGATCTTGAATAAAGTTATTCCAACTGATCTCGTAGAGTTAGACATGGTCGATTTTGACCTTATCCTCAGCATGGATTGGTTACGCTCCGGTTATGCCTCAGTTGACTGTAGAACTATAGTTGTCAAGTTTCAGTTTCCAAATAAACTAGTGTTAGAATGGACGGGCAGTAGTTCAACGCCTAAGGGTCGTTTTAATTCCTACCTTAAGGCCCAGAAACTCATTTCCAAGGGATGTATTTTCATCTAGTTCGGGTCAAGGATACCAACTTTGAGACCCCAACCATCTAGTCAGTTCCAGTGGTCAGAGAGTTTCCAGATGTATTTCCTGAGGATCTTCCCGGAGTTCCCCCTAAATGGGAAATAGACTTCGGAATATACCTCCTCCTAGATACTCAGCCCATCTCCATCCCTCCTTATAGAATGTCTCCAGCTGAGCTTAAGGAGTTGAAAGAGTAGTTAAGAGATCTTCTTGACAAGGGTTCTATCATACCACATATCTCTCCCTAGGGTTCTCCAGTACTATTCGTGCGTAAGAAAGACGGTACCCTCAGAATGTGCATAGATTACTGTTAGTTGAACAAAGTCACAGTCAAGAACAGGTATCCCCTGCCCATAATTGACGACCTATTTGATCAACTTCAGGGATCTAGTTGTTTCTTGAAGATATATCTCAGGTCGAGGTACCATCAGCTAAGAATCAGAGAGTGTGACATACCACAAACAACATTCAGGACTCGGTATGGTCACTATGAGTTTGTGGTGATGTACTTGGGGCTAACAAACTCCCCCACAACCTTCATGGACTTGATAGTATATGGATATGATCATCATTGCATTTATTGATGATATTCTGGTATACTCCAGAAATGAGGAAGAGCATGCTAATCACTTGAGGATAGTGCTTCAGACGCTCAGAGACTACCAACTGTTCACCAAGTTCAGCAAGTGTGAATTCTAGTTGAAGTCCGTGACTTTCTTGGGTCACGTGGTCTCAAGCGAAGGTATTCAGGTTTATCCTCAAAAGATAGCAGCAGTGAAAGATTAACCCATACCTACCTCTCCGATGGAAATCAAGAGTTTTCCTAGATTAGCTGGTTATTACCGATGGTTTGTGGAGGGCTTCTCCTTTATAGCATCTCTTCTAGCAAAGTTAACTTATAAGAAAGTGAAGTTCTAGTGGCCGGATGCGTGTGAGAAGAGTTTCTGGGAGTTGAAGACTCAACTCACTATCGCTCCAGTTTTGACCTTGCCAGAAGGAACAAATGGGTTGGTTTTCTATTGTGACGCTTCCAGAGTTGGACTCGGTTGTGTTCTGATGCAGAGGGGCAAGGTGATAGCCTATACCTCCAGACAACTCAAAGTTTTTGAGAAGAACTATCCAACTCATGACATGGAGTTGGGAGCGGTGGTTTTTGCGCTGAAAATATAGAGTCATTACCTATATGGGGCTCACGTGGATGTGTGCACAGATCATAAGAGCCTTCAGTATATCTTCAGTCAGAAGGACGTAAATCCTCGTTAGAGAAGGTTGTTGGATCTACTGAAAGACTACGATATGGGTGTGCTATATCACCCGAGTAAAACCAATATGGTGGCTGATGCACTAAGCAAGTTGTATATGGGAAGCTTAGCTCATGTTGAAGAGGTCAAGAAGGAAATGGTAAAAGATATTCACAGACAGCTCTGTTGGGAGTACAGTTGGTGGATTCAGCCGAGGGTGGAGTGGTAATGCAAAGTGGGTCATATTCCTCTTTGGTAGTTGAAGTGAAGTCAAGACAGGATGAAGATCCCAACTTACTCAAGCTTAAGGAAGTAGTTCTTAGAAAAGAAATAGAAGTTTTCTCCAAAAGGGTAGATGGGGTGCTCCGTTACCAGGGCAGACTGTGTGTCCGGATGTTGGTGAGTTGAGACAGCAAATATTGGCTGAAGCATATAGTTCTAGATATTCCATCCACCCTGGTGCTACCAAAATGTACCATGATTTGCGGTATATCTACTGGTGAAACGACATGAAAAGAGATATTGATGAATTGGTAGCCAAGTGCCCGAACTTCCAGCAAGTTAAAATAGAACACCAAAGACAATGAGGTATGACTCAGGATATTAGCATACCCACATGGAAGTGGGAAGAAGTAAAAATGGAATTTCATTATGGGTCTACGTTGGACTCGTCGATAGCATGACTCAATCTGGGTAATAGTAGACTAGATCACTAAGTTAGCACACTTCCTCCAAGTCAAAACGACAGACTCAGGTGAGGACTATGCCAGGCTTTACATCCGAGAGTTAGTCAGACTTCATGGGGTGCCATTAGCTATCAATTTAGACAGAGGAACTCAGTTAACCTCACATTTTTGGAAGTCTTTTTAGAAGGGACTAGGCACTCAGGTTAAGCTCAGCATAGCTTTTCACCCACAGATAGATGGGCAAGCTGAGCGGACTATTCAGACCCTAGAAGATATGATGAGAGCATGCGCGATCGATTTCAAGGGCAGTTGGGATGACCATTTGCCTCTTATCGAGTTTGCGTAAAACAACAGCTACCACTCTAGCATTCAGATGGCCCCGTTTAAGGCATTATATTGTAGGAGGTGTAGATCTCCTATAGGGTGGTTTTAGGTTAGTGAAGCTACCTTGATAGGGCCAGACTCAGTTCACGAGGCAATGTAGAAAGTTCAACTTATTCGAGAAAGATTGAAAACATCTTAGAGCCGTTAGAAATCTTATGTCGATGTGAGGAGAAGAGAGTTGGAGTTTGCAGTTGATGATTGGGTTTATTTGAAAATTTTTCTCATGAAAGGAGTGATGAGGTTTGGAAAGAAGGGAAAGATCAGTTCGAGATATGTGGGACCCTATAGAATTTTGAGGCGTATTGGCAATGTAGCCTATGAGCTAGAATTACCTTCAGAATTAGTAGTTGTGCACCCTGTATTCCATGTGTCACTTTTGAAAAAGTGAATCGGAGATACAACTTCAATTGTGCCATTGGGCAGTGTAGAAATAAAGGATAGTCTCTTAAATGAGGAGGTCCCGGTCCAGATCCTTGACCGTCAAGTCCGTAAGCTAAGGAACAAGGTAATAGCTTCAGTCAACGTCTTATGGAGAAATCAGCAGGTTGAGGGAGCTATGTGGAAGGCTGAGGCAGATATGATGGCCAAATACCCACACTTGTTCTCTACCGACTTTGTTACATCTTAAAATATTAGTTTTACCTTAGAAACCAATTTAGTTGTTGGGTTAAATTCATGCGTTTAAGTTTCCTTTATGATTTTTGATGTATAGATGAAAGGTGAATTCAGTTCAGTTATGTATTTTGAAACGGAGGTAGTCATTCTGACAATTTTGGAGTTAAATGAACAGTATTTGAATATTTATTATTGTTATTTTGTGTGTTTTCCAACATTAAAGGACGAATGGTCATAAGGGGGAGATATTTTTAATGTCCCGAAAACTCAAAGATTAGACCCGAGACTCAAAAAGGGAAAATTTCAGAAAAACTAGAAAATTTGGCACCAGTCACAGAATGGGTCGTTAAGTGACCCGTTGGAGGTGCCCACGAGTTGTGAGGTGTCTTGTGGGTAGGCCAGATGAGGAAGTTCTAGGTTCTGGAAAAAGGTTACCCCACGAATGATCTAACGAGTCATGGTCAGTCCCCACGATTCGTTAGCTCAGTTGTGAGGAGGGGAAAATGGAAGTAAAGATAGGTGGAGGCAGTGTACTTAACGAAAGGAACCCACGATTCATGGTCAGTCACCACGAGTAGTGAGGTGAGTCGTGATCCGCTAGAGGAGGATTTTCTAAGAGTTAAGCAATGTACGCCACGAGTCCTCACCACGACTTGTTATGGGTTACCACGAGTCGTGGTGTCACCCGTGGGGAGCTTCAGGCAATTGGGCATTGTGGTCCATGACAAGTGACCACGAGTCGTGGTCATACACGATGACTCGTTAGGTCCCTCGTAGTGAACCTCAGGGATTTTTGGGCAATGTACTCGACAAGTGTGACCATGAGTCATGCTCACTGACCACGACCCACTAGGCCACCTATGAGGGCTGACGACCAGTTTTTTCCTATGATTTTCCAAGGGTCATTAGTAATTTTCTACTATCCTAAACTTTTAAGTACATTGTTATAGACATAATTTTAGACCTATTAGTGGGAATGAATGGACTCTCCCCTCATTCCCCACGTACATTCTCGAAAAACGTCGAGGAGTTCACTCAAGAACTTTCAGAGTAAGGTCCAGGGTTCTTCATCCATCCCAGAAATTCAAGTTTCCTCAAGGGAATTCTAAGACAGGTATGTGGGAATTCAACAAGGGGATAGTTCTTCCCTTGTGTCCCCCAAAACCCTTTTATGATTTCTCTATTAGTCTTAGCCCTGAGTTTTCGAGTATGAAAAGATTACATGTTTGTTTTTGTTGATTTTACCTAGAATGATATTCATGTTTATTGTTTATATGATCTCCATCAGTTCTTGAAAAAATTGTTGATGTTCCTGCAAAAGTGAATTTAGGCCTAAGCTTTCGAATGAAACGTATTTATGTATTAAATCCCTCATGGTTTATGAAGTGTAATTTGGGTTGATTTTCTAGTGTTCCTTATTGTTTAGATGTTGATTAATTACTTCCTTGATAAGAATGATTTTAGACCTGGTACGAATGAGAAAAACTATAATTCTGCTTGTGAGAGGAGATTTCCTTATTTTCTTGAAATTTTTGCTATATTGTGGAATTCCCATGTTTTCGGAATAAGTTGAATTCTTTATTAGCTGCTTAGTAGTTTGGTTCGGTTAGAACGTACAATTTCATCAGTGCTATTCAGAATTTGTCAACTGATCAGTTTGACTACAAAATTCCTTGAGGTGTCTGTGATACCTCCCAGTTTGCAGAATCAGACTTAGTTTCATTAGTCCACTAGGTGGTCATGACATTTTAGATAAACAGCTCTGACTAGCCTTAGGACCCCAGACAGATTACAGTTTGTTCTTAGACGGTTACGACGCTTCTAGATAAGCAGCTCTGACCAGTCTAGAACCAAGTTTCAGAATCTAGTCCGATAAGACTCTAAGGGTACTTTCAGTTATATATCCCTGATTAGTCTTGGACCCCAGTTTCGAGCTATCAGCTTAGTATTCAGTATAGGTAATCTAGTGGGAGCAGGACTTAGCACCGAGCGGACCGAGGTTCCAGCGCACCCAGGTTCCCAGAACTATGTTGCCAGCATAGGTTACAATATTTATTGGCCTAATTGTTCCCAGACTTTTGTGATCACCCAGTTCATGCTTCTATAACCTGGCAAGGTATATTTGGTCCTACCGGTGGGGCGTATACATCAGACTCCACGTCTAGCTCACGTGGTTATATGTCTGTTATAAACTCTCCCACTAGTCAAGTCAGTTCAGTATTAGATTAGTCAGTTCAGGTCAGTCAGATTAGTTTAGTATAGTATCTCAAACTCAGTACTTCATACTCGGGTCATGTCTTTGACTATTAGATAGGGTCATCTTGACCATCTCAATTTCCTTTAGTTGTTCAATTCATGTAAATTTGTTGGTCATTGCATGTAATTTCAGTTCATTCATTTACATCCAGTATCATGTTTTCTCACACTCACTCAGTACATTTAAAGTATTGATGCATACTTTTATGCTGTATCATTTCATGATACAGCCGCAGGTGCTCAGACTTAATGTCGTTAGTCACCGCAGTTCAGATCCTCCTAAGCAGTAGAAGTGTGAGTCCTTATCTTTTGAGGGTGTTATTTAAGTTCTTTCCATCATTTTGTTACTTTCAGTTAGACTTAGAGTTAGCTAGGGGCTTGTCCTAGCAACTCATCAGTTAGTTGGCTTTCAGACTATTAGTATTGTTCAGTTGTTTTACACTTTATCTTTCAGTTTAGTTTTCATAAATGTTTTTATATTATTATTTCAAAGCTTCCTCTATGCATGTTTTACTCAGAATACCAGTGAATGATAGACCAAGGGTTGACTTGGGGTTTCTTATGACTCCAAGTACCGTGTTCCATCCAGGGTGTAAACTCGGGGCGTGATAATAAGTCTTTCTAATTATGTATAGAGTCATCATAGATATGGCCAAGAGGCTAAGTCATTCACTTACATTTTTGACATGCATTACATTCACCGTCAGTTGGGTGACGCTACAAATATACACCCCATGATAGATTCAAGCGGGTGTGATTATTATTGTGCCTAAAATGGTTTATTTAGACCATTGTAAGATATCTGGTAGGGGTGATCATTGATATGCATATAGATGCATAGTATTCATAATGAGTTTAGAGGTAGGTATTAGGTAATGTCTTAGTTGTTATTGTATGCCCCCGGTGGCTTCCAGTGTACAGAGATGACTCTTATCTTGTTTAGTTATTGTTGTCATTATTGCTCTATCCTATTGTTATATCTTTCTTACACACTCGATATATTATTTTTTAATAACACCTCGAGCATTGGGATACTGTATTCATGTCTGCAAGTTTATGAGAGCTCCTAACAAACCCTCCTAGAAGGAGTACATTTAGCTTAGTTGTAATTGGTAAGATCTATGTGTTTTAGAGCTGACGATTGAGTGTCCTTTTAGTTTTTCTATATAGACTTGATATTTTTGGCAAAGTGGGGCTCGATCTAACTCAAATATCAGTTGTACTCTTCTAGAGGCTTGTTAGACTCAGACAGTGAGTTTGTATGTATATTGTGTGGCCTTGTCGATCTTGATGTTAGTATTGACACAGTTTGTCCCAATTGGCTTATTTGGATTACAGGTTATCTATAGATTATATATGTGGTATGCTCGGGCCAATAGGAACAGGGTGTCAACCATGTCCTCCGGGTTGGGCGTGATAGTAATATTCCAATAGATATATATTACTCAACACAATTATCTATTTATATCCTTAATCTCCCAATTTTATAGTAATTTTTTGCTATTTGACCAGTCATATGATAACATAGATGTACGAGGTATTACAACATGTTTCCCTCTAAAGATCAATATAGTTTATATGACATACGAGAAAGGTTCTTCATTTGTTACATTCTATATACATGACTAAATGTCTCACATAGACAAAGTGTATATACGCTCCTTACAGTAGATAGTATTAGTCCTCGTACTTCATATGTTTACTTGCCATAAGTTCATTATAATACTCCTTTCATGTAGAGCATTAATACCAATGCACATGACCATACTTATCTTCACTTAAAACTAATAGTTGCACATAGTATATCTATACGTGTTTCAAATAAGAATCAATTGTCATAATATATTCCTCACTTGAATATTAGACCACATGTCTATATGAATCACATGGTTAACATAGATTATCATTTGTATGTTTGAACTATTTTGAAATTGTAATTTAATTATCATAGGCCTTTATGGAATAATTTGATAAAAGTCATCATAAAGAAATGATAAGGTATAAATATTTCCACTTGACATACCATGTGACGCTAATTATGTGCACAGGTTTGAGACCATGACCTTTATAGTGAGCTCATTGAGACGTACCTTCCTATTGAGACGATATTCATAACAGTTGACTAGTAGTAACATGATGTACTTGTTATACTGATGAGCCATTTATGGATTGCTTATCTATGTACTAGCTGTCATAATGAGCCTTCATGACTTACCTTAATAGCCATAGACTGGAGACCGATTTATTTGTACATTTAGATTCATAGGTAATTGGTAACATATGTTGTTTACTTGCCACATATTTCTCAAGGCTTATCACTTTATCATTTATATTGATAAAAGACATAATATTATGTAAACTACTACTTTCTCANTTAATGCACTTCTTTTGACAAACACTAAAAAGAGTAGATTATGTAAACTACTACTTTCTCACATACTAATAAATAATGTAAAGACGTTGTATAAAGAACTAATAATTCTAATTTATGAGTTATAATTTCAGATAGTGTTTCTGATATTTATTTGTCCATAGTTTCTCATCTTTGATATATTATTTATTTGAGTATCCTCACTTGTATGCTTATTATTCTATCTACTTTACATACCGTGACATATTTTATATGTACTCATGTCCCTATGTCTAGGGGCACTTCATTCATATAAATGCAGGATCAGGTACGCATAATAGCAGATATCCGCGTCAGGCACTTGCTGTGCATTCAACTGAGCAATTGGTGAGCTATATATATATCATGAGCTAGCATATGTTTAGTACTCTTTCTTTGATACATATATATAGTTTGTGTATCTTAGATCCTTTTCCTAACCACTTGACATTGTTATAGTAATAGATTCTGTAGACGCTTCTTAGACACTATGGAGATGTCATATGTATTCACAGTTGCACTTGACATTTGTATTTGTTTGTCCAGTTAGCCTTGTTTTGTACATATGAAGTTCTTGACAGATGTTCCATTTGTATATTGATTCAACTATTTATCATATGTCATAGGTCATCAATATAACTTGTATTCATATGGTACTTTTCCGCCTCATTAAAGTTTGGAGCGTGACAATGGTGAGAAATATCATTCGTTCCTGTTGGAATCTCTTCACAAAGCTTTGAAGAAGTTCCCCTTCTTGTTGTTTTATCTTGAAGATGTCTTCTTTATGGGTTTCAACTTTTTAGGCTCCTACATGTGCATTTATGGACACATTTGCAAGAGAAACATAAGAGTTAGTTGAATGTGGAGGTAATAAAGTAAACCAAGTCAGCTTCCTCTGTGAGCATCCGCCTAATTTCTTGAGCATAAAAAATTCAATCTCATCTAGTAGCAAATCATTTATGTTAATAGCGGTGTGTAAGCCAATATGTACTCCTGCGTATTAGTGGGCTTATCTTACTTCATGATGTCTGGCATGTTGAATCTTAGGGGAGCCATACTTGGCTTGAAGGGAAATTTAGAGTATTTCTTAGTATCTACTTCTCTTACAATGAGCAGGACCCCAGGATTTGGTTCATTCTGGAGTGGATCTCCTAAACATAACTGAGAAGTTCTGCTTTGTACAAGTCCATTGTTGTCACCCAATTTTGACCTCCCAATATCACATCCGAGCTGCTATTTGATTTACTACTTCTTAAAATATATATATTTTTAAAATCATTTCATCTTACATAATTATTTACTATTTTATGTATTTTTCAAATTTATATTTAT